>PVHP010032867.1:0-20043 GCA_004024765.1 Zapus hudsonius | reverse complement strand
CAAAAATGATGACAACAGATCAAAATCCATTATCTGGTAATGGCGGCAGTGGCAGATATAGAGACACAGCTCCAAGCTGTCATCTACAGAATCCTGAGGAATCCCTTGAATGTCTTAGGGACATACATAAAACTGAATCCATGGATTCAATGTAGAAAAACCAACATGGAGCAGATTTGGGGTTTATTCAAAATATTTTAATACAGATTTTAAATACAAAAGGTAAGAGAAGAGAAAGAAAGAAACTCTCAAAGAAAGAATCTGACAAACACAAGTGTCCTCCTGGGATTCTCGAGGAATAGTCAAGGTTAAGTGCCTTAGCATTGACCACATATACTATTTGATTGGTTCTCGAATTACCTCTCAGAGGGTTGCAAAGAAAGCTATCAGTTTTCCTTTCTCATTCTGATTAAGTGAATCTACAGGCTGGCCATGGAAGTACTAGAGATGGAACTATATAACCTGGTTTCATTCACCTCATCAGGTTGCACACAGGGTTAGGACCTTTCTTTTACTATAAATGGGGATCTGGTAAAACTTTTTCTTAGAAAGTTTTAGGTGTTAGGATGACAGAGGACAACAGTGTTGAGCAAATGGTAATTGTGCTGGAATGTTCGATTCTAGCTGGTGAGGGGCTCCTTTTCCATCTCATGTCCCCCTAAATTCCTGCTGTTTTTCTAATTATCACTAGATATTGAAAAATTTCATAGCCATCATGGTTAAAAGAAAGTTACACCTTCATCAGCAAAAAGGGTCCATCACTAAATATAGTTAGCTTTTTAAAAAGAAAGCTACCATTTACACATTGAAACAAGATACTTATGTCTGCAAGGATCTTTGTGCTATTTGGAATGGTTTGAATGTAGGAATTAGCTTGGGGTTAGAGGCATAGTTCAAGGCTAGAGCACTAGCCTAGCATGTGAATGGCCTTGGGTTTGATCCTCAGCCCATAAAAAAAGAAAAAGGAAAAATATAAATTACTTTAAGGTCTTTTTATTATCCTTCTGTTCATAATCAATACATATTAAAGTCTAATTTAGTTTTTTAAAGGGACTTTTTTAAGTCTTCTACTTGGCACAGTGTCCTCAACGTCTCTATTCTTAGTTTTAACATCCTAGGACATTTTAAGTAGAAAATCCTTCCTACATAATTGACCAACTAGTTGATAACACCCATTTTAATAAAATAGAATGCAGCACCAAAAATAAGAAGGTTTCTATTTTTTATAAGAGATGAGAGAAAATAGGTTGAAAAGAGGCAAAGCATAAAATAACATTCATACTATAAGTTAGTAACCTACATGAAAATAAATAAAAAATAAACATAATCCTTAAAAATGGGTTTTATTCTTGATATTTACCAACAAATAATATTTTCACTACTATTCCAGTTTACTTAAACTATCCAAAAAGAAAATGACTCTCTCAGTAGTAATGGTAACTTTGATGAAAATGTCTCATTTCTTAACGACCAGAGGGTAAAGAAATTAATTCCTCCCAGAATTACAGTATAGCGATTTAAAATTAGATTTATCCTTTGGCTATGAAAGGGCGCTTTACACCAAATAAAAAATTTGAGATATGAAGCAATAATAGCATTTCTGACATTAAAACAATTTATTTTTTTAGAAGCACAAAAAGTATGAAGGGAAACCTGTCATAAATTTTCATGATGTCAAAAACGGGTTAATTTTGATCAATCTAACTTAATCATAAAATATTTCCTATGAATTCAGTCAGTAGAAAAATAAATTAAAAGTCACCTTATAGAAGTAGCAAAAAGTACAAATTTCATATCAAAAAGAAGAAAATTGAAAAAATTAACTTGGAGACACCTTACTTCTCAATACTACAGTAGATGTTCTAAAAATGCATTTTCCAAGACAAAACAAGAATGGGGAGATAGATGGCCTGCTGTGCTTCTATTTTAATTTGTGTTGGAAGTCATTGGTGTCTGTCTCACTGACTTAACCTGGGTTGACTGATTGGCTGTGTTTATAGGTCTCTTTCTTGCCCCACCATTGTCTCAAGTGTTTCACTTGGGGCCTACACAATGGGCCCAGGGTGGTCCCTATTCTAAATCCCAGGGTTTTTTTTAAAATTTTTTATTTTATTTATTTTCTGTGTATGAGTGTGTGAGAGAGAGAGAGAGAAGAAAGCTCAATGATCTAATGATTTTAAAGTTTCACTAGGATCTCACCCTGTGCTACAGAACTGTAGCATTCCCCTGCTCGCCCCTGCATTCATCCCCACACACACCTACAACCCCGTCTTTCTCCTTTCCTCATCACCACCAACATCAGTCCATATTTATGGATTGTTCCACAAGTTTCCCATTCATTTCATATCAAAATCTTGGAGCCCTCTTAAATCCCATCCTCTCGTTCATACATTACCTACTAGCTAATTCTTGCTGCTACATCTTTCTTTATGACACCTACACCTGCCCTGGCTTATCCTCACTCTTTCCTACAATGTCTCAGTCTAACCTTCATTAAGCTAGCCCCCTACTTGATTGTCCCACCCTTCCCTAATCCATCCCACCAACTGCTACCAATGTAATCTTCCTGACACAAAAGTCCTATCTAGCATTCTAATTTCTGTCCCTGTCATACAGTACAGAAATTGCACAGAATTCAAAGGATACCTTTCACTCTTACGTGTCCACTCTGTGGCATGAGATACTATTAACCTCTCTACTCATGAAAAGCTCTCCTTTGTCTTCACTCCATCTACTCTGGATGGACTTCCTCCTCTTGCTTTGGCTTTTTCTATTCAGTCTTCAGTATGGCTAGTCACAGGGTCCCTGCCTGAAGCCTCTCTTTTCATGCTATAGGCCTTAATTACCTTGAAAGAAGGTACCCACACCAGCCAGAGTTGCTATCCCTAAGGGCTGCTGACTCTCACATCTATTGCCAATACAAAATACTCTTCATTCTGCAACCTACTCATTTACTTAAGCAACTTCTCTGTGTGGATGGCCACAGTATGTCCAAATGCACTAGGCCTCAACTCAAATCACCTATCCTTCCTCCCAAACCTGTTTCTCCTATCTTCCTATCTGAAAATATCAAAGATACCACCACCTATGCAGTTAGATACCAACATGAGGAATTGTGAGGTCATCTATAATCAACTTCACCCCTCCCTGCCCTTCAGGAATTGTCCTCAATCCATTAATTTCTGTAAAATTAATACCACCAAAGTCATCTGTCATACTTCATTACTAATTCTACTTTTTTTGTTTCAGTTTCTATATCTCATTTAGATTTTTGCAGTAAATCTGGCCTGGTCCATTGCCTCCAATCTTTTCTTTTCTCCACTCACAATATTTCAGGACAACTTTTCTGATATGAAAATTTCCATCAGTTCATTTATTTAAAAATACTCTTTTAAAATTTACTTTTATATAAGGTGATTAGGAAATTTTGTGGCTATAATGGCTTATAGTGAAAATACTAGGCATTTATCTTTTAAAGTTTGTATGTTCAAGACTTTTGGGAAACAATGTGAACCACATTGGCATAATGCAGATTTTTTTTATCAATAGGGAGTTTGTCAAATTATACTAGGTATACTTATAAGAAATCTAATTTTTATTATACAAAAATATGTAATGATATAACAATGTATAATATATGGTTAAGTGACTAAAAAGATTATGCAACTTTGTAAACTATGCATTTTAAATACTTGAGGCACAAATAGCTAACAAGATGTATACAAACAACTCAATGGTTTACAACCTTATAAATATGATTGTGGCTCTTAAGCTTTCTATACAAAATGTAAATTTTGAAATGAGCAAAAGGAAAAAAAGAAAGACTGATCAAAGGCTAAGTCCAACTTCTCTAAGCATATCCTTGATCCAGAAAACATCTTGGAATATGCCTCACCTGCTTCTCACCTCTACGTACACACTGTTCCAGACTGGGTTCAGCTCCTCCATCCTGTACAAACAGATCCATGATTCATTCCCACCTTGTGCTATCAATTTTACACATTCATTGGTGACTTCAAATGCATGATTAGCCCTTCCTCCCGCTATCTCCAGTGCTAAGCAAACTGCAGACAAATACATAATTACTGAATGAATGTCTGCTCTCATCTGCCTCAGTGCACCACACTGATTCATTATTACCTTTAGGGCATACAGAGCTCACTACTTAGGCTAGAACTTGAAAGCTAGCCACAGTCATGGTCTTCCTAGCCTTCCAGTCTCTTGCCTTTGTGTCTTCGCTCCTCTCTCCCCAAATACTCTATTGATAGTATATTCATTTGGGAAGAATGATGCTATCTTTTTATTTATTATTGTATTCCAACATAGCCCAGATTTCTATTAGTAGAAGCTCAAAAAATCTATTTGTGAAATTAAGGTTTGGATAAATTAATAGACTTTTCCAGCATATTCTGTACTTTTTACTTTTCCATATTGTATCAAAACTACCCTTTCCAAGTTTTGCCTCCTTGACTTCCTCTCCCAAGTATTCATAGCTTAAAAAAGTTTGGTCAGTCTGTAAATATGAATTTCCTATCTTGGTCAAAATTCGATTCTCTTCAGAATTTAAAATATCAATTTTTGACTCTTACTATTCAAGGATTCTGTTTGATGTGATCTTAATACAACCCCATTCTAAGCATTTGGAATTTAAGGACTTTCAGCTGCACTTCAAAAATTAATTAAGTAAGGCAATTAGAGTGTTTAGATCAGCATTTGGCATATTTAAGCACTGAGTTGGTACTAGCAGCCATGACCCATATCATTATCATTGGTGTTATTCACGGAATTAGTCTGTAATTAAATGGAAAACCCATTCAATCTCTTACACCTTGGGTTAAAAATGAAATTAGTTTAAGTGATTTTTTACTATATTTTAGAGTTTAAAGTATTCCAAAATATCAGAATGTCCAAGATGCCACAAGTATCTCACTTTCCATTTGATCTGGCAAGATTATTTGATTATAGCATTTGGGATAAGTAAACACGTTGATAATAGGGGACATAGGAACTCTTATTTTGGCTAAGGGAAATATTAACTAAATACTGAAAAGCAACTTCTCAGTACCTCATAATAGTGAAGATAATTATGTCTATGCCTTAAAAATTTGTTCCTACATATACTCACTAGAATAAGAGACTGTGGGCAGATATATTTGCATTTATTTATGATAGCAAACACAGTTGTGAAAATTAATGGTTTGTTTTGTAAGAACCAACATGGATGGATCTTAAAATTATTACCTTAGCTCAGGGAAAGAGCAGGTTGTAGAAGAATAATGTACATTTTTATTGTTCACATAAAACACTTAAACCTTCAAAATAATGTTATATATGACTGATGGATATATTCACATAGCAGTAGAGAAAATCAAAAGAATGTTAAGAAAAGTATAAATATATGCTCTGCAGTAATTTCTGCACGCAGAATAATTGTAATACCTAAAGTTGGAAAGAGCAATGGGATTAAGGAAATTGTTTTTATCTTTAATGGGTTGTTTTGTTTTGTTTAATCCGGAACTTGAATACATAAATCTTTGAGGTGGCTATGATTAAATATTTACTGTCTATTCTATGGGTTAGGGAAACATTTCAATAAAGTTCTTTTTCCATTAGAAATGGAAAATACACAAAACTCTCTGTTACTCCTGGGAATTCAATTTAGCTTCTCCTGGCTAAAAGGGAAGATGTGTTTATTTATTCTGAGGACTAAATTTTTTATTTTATTCCCTATGAAGAAGCACAATGTCTCTGGGCAATGTGGTGGTCACAGTAATCAAGAAAGAGAGAGATAGACTCCTCAAGAGAAAATTAATACTTAGATGGAAAACTCTCCTGCCTTTCCTTTGCCTCCCAAGGCTGATGGACCTGGCAGTTCTCTTTTCTTCCAGCTTTCCTCACTTAAAACCTTCATGCTGGCAGGGTGAACACCAGGGTTAGACTTGGTTTTAGGCTCAGGCATTTGCTGTCTCCTCCATGTCTCTGGCTGCCCCTCTTGGCACTCATAATTCTAGTCCCTCCTGAACAAACCAATTTGTCTTTCTGCTTTCAGGTCAATTCTTATCTCAGTTTCAGATGGTGTAAAGCATATTTTCTCCCTGCAGATATTGTCCCTTCTCTGGCTTCAGTATTCGTGCCCTTATCTCAGCCTATCATCCTTAAAATATCCAGAGATGCTTGGTTGCCGTAATTACTATTACTCAAAGTTCTTCACTGAATGAATCTATCTTCTCTTTTTCTTAGACTCCCCATCTATTCATGATGAGATTATCAATGTATGCCTGTCTGAGCCTCAGCCCACCTGCCTGCTCTTCTCTGAAGGCATCTGCTAAAGCATACAAGTCTCTCAGGACATCAGCCCTTGGGTCAGGACAGTTTTGAACAGTCCACTATCTATAAACTGAAGCCCAAATCCCTTTGACATTTCTAAAACCCTATTACAGTATTATCATCAAAGATACCATGCAATCCTTGATTTCCCTCCTTTACAGGTGTTTACTAAAAGCTCAATGTCCATGTGTAACATTCCTCCTTCATCAGTGCCTCCCAAACTCCAACATTCATGGACTTGACCATAAGTCTTTCCTTACAAATTTCTGAACTATTGTTGCTTGAAATTTCTATAAATCCACTCTAATATTATCTCAGATAAATATTTCCATGGTTAATTAATTTTTATTTGAGTTTTTAAACAAAGCCACAATATCATTCTTGTACATGAAAACAATTAGCAATAATGTTTTAACATCTTAAAATCATCAACTATTCAGTGATCACATTTTGTTGATTTATTTATAGCTTTCTCTCTCTCTCTCTCTCTCTCTCTCTCTCTCTCTCTCTCTCTCTCTCTCTCTCTCTCTCTCTCTCCTCTGTGTGTGTGTGTGTGTGTGTGTGTGTGTGTGTGTGTGTAGGCTAGAAGACAGCCATGAGTGCCAATCCTTAGTACCTGGTTTTTCTTACATTTTGTTCTCACTTTTTTTGCTGTGTTTTTTTTTTCTTCAGCAGGGTGGAGTGCTTGAATTACTTTAAAATGTTTTTGACAACTAAGGTTAATTTATATGATTACCATGAATGAAAAAAAAACATAGTCTTTATTACAATTAATGGGCAATATCTATAAAATCAACATTATTTTGAAAATCATTAAACTTTGTTTTGTCTACTAACATCTATTGCTTACTTTGTTGGTAATACAAAGCTTAAATACGTGACAGAAGAACTTCCAAGTCATATCAACAACATGGAAAAAAATCTAGCAACTGTTCTAATCTGTCACTTCAATGGTATTTACTCTCTAGTCCATATGTTGCCCAAAACCATTTTATGCAAGTAAAGTGGGAAATGCTGTGGTGAGCGGGATATTCTGATCACCTTTATCTGGCAGTGAGCATTGTCCTCCTTCCCAGACATGGTTCCAGTTCTGCCACTTCCCACAGAGGCCTTGGGAAGGTACTCAGTACATTGATAAGGCCCTTTCGCCTGGCATGCTGGGTGTTTTTTCCATGTTTGAAAAAATACCTCATAGTACTTTCAAATGATTTCTGCAGAATCTATTTTCTAATCTCATGATTACAGTTCAAATAAAAGATTGATGGGGGCTTCTTTTTTTAATTTCCACATAGGAGCAACCCTTTCTATTCCATGGGATTAATTAGCAAAGGTGACTCCATGAACATCCTGTGTGCTTAATTGAATGAGTGCTTCTTTTTGCTCACTACTTTTGAAAACATATCTCATGGAGTAGAGTAGGATTGCCTCAAGATCCATGTCTGAGGAGTTCTTGAAGTCTAGAAATCCTTAACAAACAAATACTGACACTTTCAGAGCAAGGATGAGTCACACGCAGAGCGAGGGCTCTGTGAGGACCTGTCCACCATGCATTCAGCACTCTGCTGCTTCTACCCACCTGCTCTCATTTTGAGGCTGAAGTGAACTTGCTAACGATGTTCCCAAAAGCCTCACATTTACATGGTATATCATATGTAAAATATGGATCTTATCACGGTCTGTGATCACCAACTATCCCAGGGAATATTTGGTCTGAGTAGACAGCTAGCTGGGCCTTTATGTTATCTTTTGAAAAGGATTTTCTACAAAATCAACAATCAAATGTCTTGAAGTGTAAACCCATTATAAAATGATGCTTTCAAACTGTGTGAAGTCTTCCGATTTAGCTAATGCATTGAAACATATATGACCTTTACTAAACTCTGTTTGAATAATTCTCATTAGCTCAAAAAACATGAACAGATAAAAATATTCCTTTTATAAGTGAGCTACAGAGAAAGTGAGAAAACTGGAATAAATCATGCATTTGTTATAAGTTTTATAAAAAAGTTGGATCCAAAGCTCTCAAGTAAACTGCCTGATAATTATGACTTTATAACTTCTAGCTATTAAACACTGTGTAAAAAATCATGAAATATCACAATAATGAGTTTTTAAAATGTTGCTATGTTAAAGCGTGCATAAAAACATTAGATAAAAAGGTCCAGAAAACTAAGAACATACCTGAAATGCATCACCATGGCTGGCTACTACTTCTAAATAAATATGAAAGACTAGCATAGATGATGTATTATTAATCTGAAATTGGGCACAGCGAACACAGGTTTAGATGTTTTTAAGGAACAAAAGAAACTTTAATCAGTAGAAGGCACTAGAATTTTCAGAAGTTCTTTGACCATCTTTCCCATATTTATTGACAGTAATTAGATACATTGTATGGACAAGTCTTGTGGTGGTACCCCCATTTCCCTCCTCCCTGTCTCCAATCCAATCCTCAGTGGGCTTGCTGGATGAATCCATGGGATATGAGAGTTAGCCTGTTTTTTTTTTCTTTGTGTGTTGTTGCTGAGGGGGGCAATGTCTCTGTATATTTTCCCCCACCTCTTTGACCATTTTTTAAAGTTTGGGCAAAAAAATAAATAAAAAAAAAAACATCATAATGCCATCTTAACCATTTGTAAGCACAAAGTCCAGTAAAATGAGTATATTGCACTACCATGTTGTAAAACTAAAACTCTATACCCACCAAACAACACCTTCTTCCTGTTTGGCCGAGGCCCTGGAAACCAACATTCTTTCTGCTTCTATAAAAATTTCATTGATGTAGACATCTCATACATGGGGAATCATTTCTGAGCTTAATTCGGATAAAGCTGTTACCTTCTACCAGTGATTGCCTGAGCACATACTCTGCTAATTTAATTTTATGAAACCAACGCGTAGGTTTGTCTGCTTTGCAGGTGAGGAAACTGAGACTTTACAAGATGAAACAACTTGTTACACTGGAACCACTCCAACTCGACTGCAAAGCTCAAAGTCTCTTCACCACATCTAGTTGTCTTTTGAAGTATAATCGTTTCAGAAAATGTCACCTATCAACACATCTGAAGCAAACGAGAGTGGGCGAGTGCACCTTGGACGAGACCTTGTTTTATGTGTCTCTGCCTCCACAGCCACTTGACTTTTCAGGTCTCCCATGTTCTTCCTTTGAAAAATAAACTACTTTATATATACTTCTCTAACTCCATGCCCCACAAGCTCAGAGAATAACAGTCATCTCCCATTTTCCCAGGCAGGACTTCTAGAAAGGAAGAATCCGTCAGTTTACTCAATATTTCTGGAAATCTTACAGCTTGCTAGCACATATGAGCAGTGGCAGGAACATTAGTTATTAAGAAGCAATACTTACATAGGTGGTGGTGATTCTTGGCTTGCAGTTCAAGCACGTTGTTTGGCGGGACCCATTCCAAATAAGCCTGGCTTCCTGTGCAGTGAGCACAGCACCTTTGCTCCTATGGACTGAACCGCCTGGGACTCAAATTCCTACCAAAGTGAACCAAGGCTGCCTAGCAGAAACGCTGGGAGGCCAGAGAACTACAATACCCACAATTCAGTCTCCACACCAGAAACCAGGAGCACAAGGCTGGCAGGAGTTTCAACTCTAAGGAAAGCAGTTGGAAAGCCATAGGAAAACAAGTCAAGCGGTCCATCTATGAGCAAGCAATGTCCATGATCCTCCCTCCATGAAAGGAGAGTTACGTGGTTTGATGTTTGCCAAGGGGTGCAAAGGCTCCTTCAGGGTTGGCAGGAACTGAAAAACCTTCCTGCAAACAGACGCTCCTGAATCCGTGGAACCTGCAGAGCAGGATTCTTTTTGGGTGACTCAGGGGTGAGGGTACCTCAGTGCCCTGAGAAGCAGGTGAATAAAAACTGAGGTGAGGCCCAGCAGCCCTGATCCTCCTCTGTCAGCACTTTCCTTATCACTGGGAGATGCTGCAGATACAGAGAGACCTTTTTTTGACCCTCCGTTCTTCCAAAACACAGTGGAATTTTAAAAATATCAGATTTTCCTTTTATAATATGAGTATGAATGAACTTTTCTCAAAATTTTCTTTCTGGGACTCTGTGTATTTCATGATCGTTCTAATTGGTCCTATTTGAAGAAATAGAAAAAAGGGGAGGGAAAGAGTTTAGTAAAATTGAAGATCCACTCTGCAATATTGGTCATAGTGTTTAAAAAAATAATGTCTAAATTTGAACTACTCATTTTTGATACATCCCCTCTCTAAGCCTTTATTTACCATTAAACACATCCCAGAAGTAGAAAAAGGCAAGTATTGACTTGCTCTGGCCTCAGAACCCAGCAGGAGGATTCCTTGAAAGTAGGCAGATGGTATAAAGGTGACAAAGGAGACTTTGGCTTTCCCTGTTCTAAACTTTCTCACTCTGTGTGTCTCTGCTGCCCGAGCCCCTGAATTCAGCCAGAGCCCACTGAAGTTTCCCCTTGAGTCATCCCACAACCCAGTTCCCCTCCTCACAGGTCTCTTGACCCCTTAGTGCCTAACTTTCTTTCATACCATGGGTATTCCTTCTCAAACAATAGCTCACCATTTCCCCAAATCCACCACATTGGGTTCTCAATGCTGTGACTTCTTGCTGAAGTTCTCATTGCTCTTAAGTATTCAAAGCCTTCTTTTCTTTCTTCAAAAAATGAAAACACTGTTCTCTCTCAAATCTGATTTCATCTGAGTTAGTTCCTCCCTCCTAATAAACTCCATGATGAGATGTTATAGCATGTTTCATTGCTTTGTGTGGGCATGTGTATACGCAGTCAGTTCTTGCTTCATGCACGAAAGCAGGATTTTATTTTAGCTCTCCCTCATTATGTTTCTAGTAAGTAAATAACACATGAAATAATCATGATATTAATCTAAGTTGGATCTTAATGTTTAATACCATCTGTACTAAAGCCAATGGATTTCAACAAATAATGAAATCTCTGAATATCAGGAGAGAATACAACTATCATAATCTGCAGCCTTGTATGCTGCAATGTCTACACCCTTTTGTTCTCTTACTTTCTTCTTTCTTTCTTTCCCTTATTTTCTTTTTCATGAATTTGGAGATAAAACTCAGTCTGTCACATGCTAGGTCAAACACTGTATCATTGGTGTACATCCCCAGCTTTTGTTGAGCCATCTCACTGTGTACCTCAGGTTGGCCATGAGCTCACTATCTTCCTGCCTCAGTCTCCCCAGGCTAGGCTTGTAGGCATGTACCCCATGCCAACTTCCACAGCCTTTGCTTGCAGAAAGTCAAGGCATGGGACCCAGCAATGTGGCCCCTGACAGACCTGAACTCAAGAAAGGCTCCCATGCATCAACACAAGGAGCCTCACCAGCTCCATTTTAAGCTGTGCCCTCAGTTGGCTTTTGAGGTCCTAAAGACTAAATTCTGGGGTCTTCTGCCTCCCCACTGCCTCCTGGAGCACAGCCTCTGCCTCCTCCTCTGAGCTTTCATCCTAGGATCTAGCATTCTCTCTCTCCTCGCCTAACCTAATCCCCTGGCTCTGCACCTAAAGCTCTATTCTTTAGGTTATTTAAATAGTCCTTAATCTCTGATCTCACCCAGGAAAGGAACTTTTAGGCAGATAGTTCAACATACCCTGCTTCCAAGGGATTCTCCTGGCCCTCACATCCTCTGCTGTGTCTTCTAGCTGTCAACAACAGTGGAGGAAGTGAGTCAGCCCCTGCTGACTCACACGGAGACATTTCTGTGGACCATCAGACACAAAAGCTATCTGATAAAGACAAGTGTTGTCTGCATGGTAAAGACAGCACTCACCTCTCTCTCTGCTTCTAATCACATTATTCAGTCGTAAGTCCCTCAGCCTGCCTATGTGAACATAACCCAAGCTGCCTAAATTAAGCCCATCATTCACCCTGAACACACCAAGGTTTCGTCCTTCAGGAAATTTCTCTTGACCACTTCACAGTTCCAAGCTTTCTTCCTTTCTTTTTATACTGACGTCCACAGAAATTGACTGGGTTGATGTCTGCAGTATGCTACTCTAAGATGTCTTCATTTTTCTATTGAAACTGTGATCATCTTCAGCCATGAAAATGTTAGATATGAACCTATGTGACTTCCTTAGAAGGGAATGGAAAGCAAGCCACTTTCACTCCGTTAAGGTGGGCAGAAGACAGCCAGAGATTGAAAGGACCAGGAAGGGGATTTCTAGAGAAGCACACTGCCAGCATGGAGGCCTGGAGGAGAGGCTGTGCCAAGAGCAGGGCCTCTCCACTCAGCTTTTCAGTTTGTACCATCATGGGCTTGGCCTAGTTGGGAGGGCCAATTGCAGACTAGCTATCCTCACATCGTGCATTGTTGGACATGAAGGTGCCGAGGGCGCCAGTGTACCTACAGAGGCCAAGAGACAAAGGAGTTAAGCCATTCCTTATGGCTCAAGAAAAGCAGTGAATATCACTCATCATTCTGTATAGTTCTCCAAAAAGGCCTCCTGATTAAAACTGAAACAAATTCCTCACAGTGGGTGGGTGGTCAGACATGATGCCTACCTCATCGCATTGGCTTTAGAGCCCCCCTTCTCCCCATGCCATCATACTATGTCCATTCCCCCAGCACTTCAGTGTGCCACTCTGAAGAAAAATTGGAAAAATAACTGAAAGGAGTCACTCAAAAGAATATTTAAGTCAAAAGAGAATGATTGGTCACCATGACTGCAGAGGCCACACCCATACTGAAGTGGACCCCAGCCACACACACACATACACACACACACACACACACACACACACACACACACACACACACACACACTGCCCCCAAGACTTGCTGCCTTGGAGAATGAGAGAGGAGCCAAGCTCTCAGAATGGCTTATCAGATACAGCCATCAGGGACTGAAGGAAGAACTGGCCACACAAAGAAGCAGGCACAGCAGAGAAGTGTCACATTTAGCAAAGGCAGCTGTGCAAACAGTGTCCTGCTCTGGATGTCAAAGTGGCAGGCAGCCGCGGAGCGCAGAGTGGGATTCACAATGTTGGTGAGTCATGCAAACTGTGGTTTCTAGGGCTTAGCAGAAATCAGGAACCTATCCAGGGTCATTGTTTGGCTTCTTAATCCCTGTGCCTGATTGCACAGCCCTCTCAGCAATGCTGGGACTGGAGTTTCTTGGTTTTCTATTTACATCGGCCCCAATCACTGGCTCCTACTTGCTTGAGGCGAGAGATGCTGATATAAACACACAGCCCAACTCTTAGGTACAGTTGTCAGAGGCATCACCTCTGCCTGTGCCACCGCTGTTAGACTCCACCAAGCAGAGAATGGAGCTCATTAATCGCTAAGGAGATTAAAAACTCCACAGTCCTTGTTCTCACTTCACAACTGTTAACCTAATGAATGAATCCTAAAATGAGGAATCCTTCCTTGACAATTTTTTTTTCTAAATGCAGACTCCATTAAGTTCCTTATAGCAATGGAGGTACTGTTTTCCTGCTAATATTGGAAGTGATTTAGAATTGATGCTTTCCCCTTTATCTCTGAAGGAGCTAGTGACTTCCTACACACAAAGGGAAAGTCAAAAACACAAAAAGCAGTTTGAATATTATGGCTTAACCAAATTTTTTGTTGTTTTCTCTTTTAGCATCCTTCAACGACCTATATTACATGTCACTAATGTTTGGTTTCTGTAGTGCAAATATCCCAGAGAGCTAGGAAAGAACACATCCCCCATAAGCTCATTCCCCCCACTCTAGACTATCTTAGAAAGGGAAAGGCCAAATTCATGAATTTAGAAGTTTCCATTGGAGTTTTTCTTCATCCTGTTTTGGTATGTGACTTTCATTTCTGGGTCACTGTGTCCCTGAGTCATGATCATATTGAAAATTTTCAAAACCAGTTAATTAACATTGCCAACTACTAGTTCATTTCATAAAATAGTTCAATCATAGTAAAATGTTCGGACCTGAGTTAACTTAGGTCAAATTGGTCTTCGTTTCCTAGAAGAGGAAATTTCATATTTTCCCCCATGACTCCTTCCTGGATCTGTACTCAACCATAACATGAATCATCCATGAATCGATCCCCAGTGAGTAGCTGTTTAGAAGTTCATTGCTGTGTTCTCTCATTTGCTGCTTTCAGGATTGACTTCAGAGAAAAATGGGTCAACTCTTCACATGGTCACAAGATGTTTGCATGATGCCCTTTGATTACTGATCTCAGCGGAAAGCACTCTACTATTTTCACTAGATTATCTGGCGATTACTCCTTTCTTATGTTTCACCTCAAGACTTGTCCTTTTGTTGGCCCACCTGAATTTTATTGATATAGTCACCATTTTCATGGGAACTTTGTTCTTCAGAGAAAGTCTCCAGGCACCTTTAGCATCGGCTTCCTTGGTTGGAACTCCCAGGATTTCTAAAGGATTTTCAAAGAACTTTTTTGTAAGTTTTAGGAGTGTGTAAACATTCCATTTAGCAAATGTGCCTATGCATATGTATATGACATATCAACCACCTTAGTTATTTTGAAAAGAGAGTTTATTTCAACTCTTTTGCATACCAAATAGTGAGTTTTTTGAAAATGAATTATCAACTTAGAATTATATTCTATAAAGATCACTTTCTAGAAGCCAAGACAAAAGTCTAATAGATGTTCCTAATTTATACATCAGTATAGTTTAGACAATGTAAGTTTAACAATTGTGTCATGTGATTGGAAGCGGAGAGGTGAATGCTACCTTTGTACCAATGCAGCAAGTGATGGGGGTGGGGAGGGGTACAATTCAGTGCAGGTGAGACCTCTGCAGTGGGTGGGTGACCTATCAGTCTCTTTTGACTAAAATATTCTTTTGAGTGACTCATTTTTCACTCCCCCCTGTCATCTGATTTCATGTGATTCTCCCAGCACTTGGTCTCTAGTGTGATGGCATTAGTAGCTGTTGGAAAAGTCAAGAGGTGGGACCTAGTGGAAGCTCTTCAGCTTGTTGAGATGTGCCCTTAAATAGTGCCTCAGCCTCTGGATCATTCTCCTTTTCATTCCTAGCCATGAGGTGAGGAATTTGCCCCACAAAGTATTCCACCAGGAATGTTGTTACCCCTCAGGTGCAGAAGCTGCAAGGAGGACTCAGACCTTCAAAGTTGTAAGCCCCTAGAGACCTTTTTTCTTTAAAAGTTGAATAGCTCAGGTGTTTGTTACAGTAATGGAAGGTTAACTGCCACAGTTTTTGTCACAATACATGTTTTTGTTCATTTTTAAATTTTTCACAAGAAGGCACATTTTAAGAAATAAAAGTATTTCATATCTTAGGAATATTTTCTCTTATTTTGTGGGTTCCTGATAAGTATTAAGCACAGTGAGCTTGACTATATCACCTAAAATTAAAAGAATGAAGTTCATAGTCAACTAAGTTTATCTATAAGGGACCAACTTCCAGTATTCTGTGGCAGGGGAAAAGAAAAGTGCTTCAGCCACCATCCAATATCCTGTGGAAAAAA
Organism: Zapus hudsonius; assembly: GCA_004024765.1. Classification (NCBI taxonomy): domain Eukaryota; kingdom Metazoa; phylum Chordata; class Mammalia; order Rodentia; family Dipodidae; genus Zapus; species Zapus hudsonius. The sequence goes on along the minus strand of PVHP010032867.1, from coordinate 4,243 downwards.
ACCAAAACCCTATCAGAATTTTCAAGGCTATTGAAGCTGACTTATAGTTCCACAGCTTCCTCCAGTGCAAAAACATTCATTTCTAGGACATTGCTTTTAAATTGATTATATAGTAAATTATCACATTTTTTTAAAACTAAACAATGTACCTTTCAGTTCTGAAAGTAAAGGAAACTGACACACATCTCATTGAGTCAAAGCGAAGATCTGGGCAGAGTCATGATCATTTCTGAAAGTGACACTAAGGAGTCTTTATCATTGCCTTCTTTGACTTCTAAAGACCACTCATATACACCCACATTCCTTGGCTCAGATCCTTTCTTCAGTCTTCAAAGCCAGCAAAAGTGTTCTGATGTCTTTAATCTGATCTCTCCTGTTCTCTCTGTCGTCACCTATCCCTCACTGACAAGAGGACAGAAATTCTGTTTCCAAGGATCACCTCCTTCCCAAAGCACAGACCCTTAACCACATCTATAGTGTTCTTTTTACAATGTAACATACTCATGCACACCAGGAACTAAGACAAGGAAGTTGTAGAGAGGATAATAATTTGGCTATCACAGAGTTACTACCACAGAAAATTCTCTATGCAGCATTCTTGGGTTGGGGATAGGTCATGTTGAGGCTTCTTTTTTGAGCTTAGAGACAATGATTTGATTTCCCCACAAGACCAGTGTTAAAAGAAAATGTCTAATAGAAAAGGTATAAAGAAGGGCTTTTGTTATCTAAAATGCACCAGCCTCTGAGCCATCATCAATTAATCATCAGTTATCTCACTGAAAGTCTCATGATTCAGTTCCAAAAATGATTTGATCTTAAGAATAATGAAATTGAATTGATAAACAAGACCATGTGAAAATGAAAATATGTAATAGAAAGGTTCACATTGGCAGGTACTACTCAGCCCCCATTTTAGCAGAGATAAGGCAGTGATAAGCACTGGAGTTACTTCTTGGTCTTTTGGCTAAGATAAGTGTAGAAAAAGCACAGGGAGGGAAGTATGTTATGGAGGTGCTAAATGGAGGAAGAGAAGTTTGCCATATGAATTCCCTCTCACACCACAGTTTCCTTGTCATGAAAGAACCTAGCCACAGATAAAAATTTTCTTACCTTGTAACGTGACTTTCTGCCCTGACTGACCACAGGTGGCTAGATTGAATATCAGTGTCTAAAAGAATGTTGGCCTAATATTTTTAATCTCTCTCTCTCTCCCTCTCTTTCCCTCTGTCTCTGTCTCTCTGTCTCTCTGTCTCTGTCTGTCTCTCTCTCTCTCTCTCTCTCTCTGTGATGGTTAGGTTTTGGTGTCAACTTGATCTTCAACTTGATCTTTTTAATTATCTTGGGTGAGTCTCTGAGGATGTTTACAGGAAGGCAGCCACTCAGTAGGGGGCAGGATGTAAAGAAGCTCAAAGAAGCTAGAAGTAAACATCCTTTCCTGTGTGGGCAATGCAGGAAGGAAATTCCAGAGACTCAGGAAGCCATTAAGTCTGGGGAAGGGTTGTAAGACCCCACCCTAAGGCTATATAAAGGAGAAGAAATTCTCTCCTTGCCCTCCTGCCTCTTTGCTGTTCTGTGTGTATGGTGTTGGTGATGGGTTTCTCTCTCTGCTTCAACCTGTGAAAGGGGAGCAGCCTCTTTTGCATTCTGGAACTTCCCCTGTATCTTTAGCTACAAATAAATCCTTTCCTCCCCCAAACTGTGCCTGGTTTGAAGATTCATCCCAGCGGTGTGTTGCTGACTAAGACAGTGTGTGTGTAGAAAGAGTGATGTGGTGTGTAACTACATGTATACACACAGAGATGTGGCACCCCATATGTGCACCACAACCAGAGAAGAATGGTTATGGTCTTCCTCCATTGCTCATCTACTTGCTGCCTTGTTTCCTTGAGATGAGTATCCTACTGAGTCTGGATCTTTGGACCTTTGCAAGCCCCACAGGACTGCTCTGCTCTCCACAGGACTGGGCTACACGTATGTGTATTTCTCTCTGTGTGTCGGTGTTAAATCTGTAAATGAGTTTTAGAGCAGTGATACAATGATTTTCTTTCTTTGGGAAAATTTGAAAGCTACACAGCTAGACAATACTCTTGTAAGATATCCCTATTATGATATTTTTGTCAGGGGTAGTACCTCAGTAATGTGGTAGTTTAAATACAATATGTCCAACAATAGCCTCATGTGTTTGTAATTAATCTTGACTTGATCCCTAGATGGTGGAGACTTTGGGACGTAGAGCCTTGCTGAAGGAGGTGTGTCACTTGTCACTGTGATTCTTTCTTAGAGCAGCTTGTAAAAAAAAATAGTCATCTTCTTATTTGTACTGACATATCAATTATACAAAATAATAGGTTATATTCATTTGCATATATTCATATGTAAATATGCTATCTGCATGCATGTATAAAATACACTCTCATTATATTTACTTACCATATCACCCTAAGAAAGAAAAATATCACATTTTCTTTTATATGTGGGACCTTAAACAGAAATACTGGAAAAAAGAAAAAGAAAAGGAAAAAAAAAACAAGTATAAGGATGGTCTGATGGTTGGGATGTAGTACCCCACATAGACTCATGTGTTTGAATAATTAAGCTGCAGCTGGTAGCATTGTTATTTAAGAAGTGGAGTCTGGCTGCAAGAAGTGTGGCCCTAGGGAATGGGCACTGAGGTGTTACAGTCTGGCCCTGCCTGGTGCTGTTGCTGTCACTACTTCCTCCCTGCTGATGTGATGATGTGACTTCTGGCACCCCACTCCTGACATGTTTTCCCTTCCACAATGGACTCTACCCTCTGGAAGTGTAAGCTGACATACACCTTACTTTTCCTTCCCTAAGCTGCTCTAGGTGAGATATTGTGTCTCAGCATGAAGAAAGTAACTGGTACATGGGATGAAGACTGTCAGAGCAAGCAAGGGAGGAGGGGACTTAAGTGAGGTCATCAGCTCAACCTTTGATAGAACCTCTCTCCTCAGATGGTGACCCTCCCCTCTTCTCAGTCTTCAGTCTCTGGTGATTTCTGATCTACTGCTCCCTCCAGAAAACTCACTTATAAACATATTTCAAAGCCTAATGTACTATTGTTTAATCATTATCTTTACCAACCTACCTCTCAATAAATTGTTAGAACATTTTAGTGAGAATGGTACCAATTCTGCTAGTTTTTTTTAAGACTTTAAAACCTCAAGTTCACGGCAACAAGGTTTCCAAAAGTCTTTTCACTTCCTCTACCATCTTTTGATGGCAGGAGACTTGGCATTACTCAGTCACTCAGTAGTTCAAACAATCAAGGCAGCTTCAGTTCTGAACATGGGTGCACTATACAGGGGGACCTCAAGTGAACATCACACAGGATATTATATAACCTCTGTCCAGAGTCAACATGCACTCATTTTGTTCACAACTTCGACCAAAACTGGATTTAAAATCATAGAACCCTACAAGCAGAAACAAAATAGATGGTCCCAACTACCTACCTGTAAGCAGAGAGTTGGAAGGATCTGATAAGTGTGTGTGATTCCTGCAGTGAGAGTCACTGACTCCTTGGGGCTGTCTCTCTACTGACCCCTGGACCACTGCTCTCTTGATGTCTTTTCTTCCCCCTGACTGTTTCTGTTGTGCCTGGCTAATTCTTTCCTGTGTTCAGCTTGTTCTAGAAGCTCTGCTCTTTCCCTGAGTGATTTTACCCTTGCTATTGCTTCTGTTACCACCATACACTTGGGATTTGAGAGTCACTTCCAAGCCCTCCTCCGAGCCTTGAACCACATACCCAGTTTTCCACATTTTCATCTGTGAACTTCCATCCAAAACTCAACTTATAAATTCAACCCTGTATCATTTCTGTGCCTGGTTTTCTAGCTTAGGGAGTTGGTACTATGACCCATTCAATTCTGAATATCAATCCTGGTGTTGGTTTCTCTCACCCCTCTATGTAACCCATCACCTGCTCCTGTCAATACAGAAGACACGCTGGCCTCAGGTACTTATGGTTGCTCTTCAGTCATTCTTTATATTTTCTAAAGTGTAAGTATCGGCCTCTGTTGTATGATTGTCAATAGCTTTGTCTTGTGCTCAGGGGAAGTGCAGTTCCAGGGTAACATGGCCATCCATGAGTTCTGAGCTGCTTTCTTTCTGTCTCTTGTAATACTCAGGACATCATTCTTTTTTTAAAAAATATTTTATTTATTCACTTTCAAGCAGAGAGAGAGAGAGAGAGAGAGAGAGAGAGAGAGAGAGAGAGAGA
>PVHP010032866.1:0-20086 GCA_004024765.1 Zapus hudsonius | reverse complement strand
CCAGGGATGTGCTGAGGGTCCCAGGGATATGCTGAGGGTTCCAGGGATATGCTGAGGGTTCCAGGGATATACTGAGGGCCCCAGGGATATGCTGAGGGTCCCAGGGATATGCTGAGGGTCCCAGGGATATGCTGAGGGTTCCAGGGTTGTGCTGAGGGTCCCAGGGATATGCTGAGGGCCCCAGGGATATGCTGAGGGTCCCAGGGATGTGCTGAGGGTCCTCATGAGCTTTTTATTCTATTTATCTTAACTGTAATTGACTGCTTCAGGCGTCTGTGAAGTTAAATATTTGGCTGTAATTGTCTTCAACAAACATCTTAATAGGAAAAAAAGCACTTTTCACATTGAGTGATCTCTGACTTTCCCCTTTAAAAGTCAATTTTTCCAGAGAACCACCACATAGGAACAATAATGACAATTCTCTGGGAACGGAGGTTTAAAGGAACATCGACCACCTCCCATCCAACAGGTCTCAGGCTGCTGATCTACGCACTAATTACGATACTACTGGTGTTTAAAGCTGTCATAGAACTAAAAAACAGGGGATTGGAATATGGCAAGTTAAAATGCCACAAAGCTCAGTGTTTCACAGGGAACCAGCTAGTTCTCTTCAATAAAGGCTCCTCAAATTCTTGCATTAATTTATAGGTTCTGACATAATTATAACTGCTTTAGTCCAGGTTTCTCATTGCTTTTATGGGGGGGGGGATTTTTGAAGGTCCTTTATTTTTCTGATGTCACTTGCTTTTTTGTTTGTTTTTTTGAGGTAGGGTTTCACTCTAGTCCAGGCTGACCTGGAATTCACTATGTAGTCTCAGGCTGGCTTCAAACTCATGGTGATCATCCTACCCCTGCCTCCCAAGTCCTGGGATGAAAGGTGTGTGCCACCACGCCTGGCACTGAAGGTATTCTGAGTCACACCAGAGCTTGGTATCATTTCATTCATTAAACCAGCTCAGTTTTGCCACTCTGTGTCCGGGGCAAGCTACAGATCCCACTGGACTTTATTGCTTGGGAAAGTTTTGGTCGTAGGTGAGAACTCCAGTGTTATCAGCTCTGAGCTTCCAAAGGCCGTATTTTTACTTTTATTTATTTTCTTCTCTTCCTTAGGCAGATTTACTGAGTTTATTATTCTGCTCATCATGTTTTGGGGATAATTTCATTTTGGATTGTAAATATTCTTCCAGTAGCATCATCATGGTTCTTGGATGTTATTTTGAATGTTTTTCTATTCCTGCTGAGAAAAGTTAAAAATACAGTTGTTTTATCTCCAAAAAAAAAAAGAAAGAAAGAAAGAAACCTGGGAAAATGTAGTTATTTTTTCCAATTAACATCCTTCCCTTGGTTTAGCAACTTCTTGACATGAAGTTCAAAGAGTAACTTCTAAGTTGGTATTTATATAGAGAGCCATATGTCTGGTGTCCCTTAACAATTGATTAAGAGTTTTTTCTTAAGATATTTTTATTGGCTTATCTGCAAGCAGAGAGAGAAAGAAAGAAAATTGGTGTGCCAGGGCTTCTGGTTGCTGCAAATGAATTCCGTATGCATGTGCCACTTTGTGCATCTGGTTTTCTTTGGGCACTGGGGAATCAAACCTGGGCCATTTGGCTTTGCAGGCAAATACCTGGAGCAATCTCTCCGGCCTGATTGAGTTATTTTAACCACAGTTACTGTTCTGAATGGGTCATCTTTCAGGCATGCCCAAATGGTGACTTGTGGGCTGTATTCAGCACTGGATAGCTATGAATGTGGCCCTGTGCAAAATCCAAACTCACTTAAAACAGTGAATTTTTTGTAGCTCAGTTGCATGGTTTTCAAGCATGAACTTTGTAGATAACAACATTATAGTACAATGTCACAAGGTTGGCTATTCCTACATAGTAAACCACAGCCCTGCACTTGAACTCAGGCTTCCTCTAGACAGGCCAGTTGGCCACAGACACACGCCCTCCCATATTCATGTCTTTCTGTGCCAGGTGCCCTCTCACTACCAACCACATGACCTTAAGCTGACTTAAAGGTTTGAGGCAGAAAACCCTGGATCTGCTGCTATTCTCTGGAAGGTCCAAGTTCATTCTTCCATCGTTCTCATGCTTGCAGGTGGGGATCTATCTTGTTCAGCGTGGGCTGCTGTAGCAGAACACCAGGGGCAGAGCAATTTAGAAACAAAAGCAATCCATGCCTCACCATTCCTGGAGGCTGGAAGTCAAGGTCTGAGTACTGGCAGCTTCAGTGTCTGACAAGGCTGCACTTACGTTTCATGTGGGTCTTCGCTTGGTGGAAGGAGTGAGAGTTACTGTGGCACCTTTTTATTTAATTTATTTTTAAGCAGGGTCTCACTCTAGCCCAGGCTGGCCTGGTACTCTTCCTGCAGCCCAGGCTGGCCTTGAACTCACGATGATCCTCCTACCTCAGCCTCTGGAGTGCAGGGATTATAGGTGTGAGCCATCTTGCTTAGCTTTGGGGCTCCACACTCAGAGTCTCATCACCCCTCTAATAGCTCTACCTCGTAGGACTATAGCTTTGGCATTACAAGTTCAGCACATAAATTTGGGGAACACAGTCATTTTGTGTGTGACAGCGTCTTATCGTCATCTCTGTACCCCTCTCTCCATAGGAGTTGGGCAGAGTGGCGGGGATGGTCAGGATGGCCTGGTGGCCAAGCAGGCTGGTTTTATGTCACTATGGGAGAGAGGAGAACCATCTTAACATCTCACCCTTTTCCTTGAAAAACAATACTTTTATTATTTATTTATTTGCAAGGACAAAATAGAGAGAAACGAGAGAGAGAGAGAGAGAGAGAGAGAGAGAGAGAGAGAGAGAGAGAGAGAGAGAGGGTATACCAGGGCCACTGCATGTTCCGCTTTATACATCGGGGGTAACATGGGCTCTAGGGAATCAAATCCAGGCTGTCAAGAATGGAGAGCAAGCACTTAACTGCTGATCCATCTCTCCAGTTCCTTAACCCCTTCCTTACTTGCTTCCAGCAATGCAAAATGCTTTAAGACAAATCTGCCTTTGTGATTGTGATATTTCTCTGGCTCCATCCGGCCATTGCTGTATGTGTCTCTGTGTCTCGAGCCCTCACGACTGGCTCTGAGCCATACAGGGACTTTGCTGTCCATCCTGATATGACTTGGACTCAGGGTTGCCCAGCCATGGCAGGAAAGGCATTTTCTTGACTCTCCCAAGGCCTCCTTAGTGCCAGATTCTGACCTTCAACCCCTGCTTCCCTGTGATGGCCACTACTCGTAATGGATGGCATAGCTCCTATTCCCCAGCCCAGGCTGAACCCCAGCCACAGATCATCTCATGTGGGAGGCACTATTTCTGAATCTCAGTGAGTTAAGACAGCCAGGCAGCACAGGCTTTCCTGGAGGTTGTGTGGGTGGGTCTCCATGTGCTGCAATTTGAGAGCTGCCAAAAATGCCAGTGAGCAATAATTCCCCCCATCAGCTCCATCCCTCCTGTACATGACATCTTCTTATTCCCTGATGCATGACATCATCCCTTGGTCCCAAACAGCAGCCTGTACAATAGGACTTGCCATCCTCTTCTGACAGGTGAGAAACTTACTAGCCTCTGGCTGGTGGAATTCTTGCTGCTTTACTCAGGCCCAGGCGTACCTCTTCACTTTCAGGGTGGAGAGTCACCACCCCTGGTCTCATGGATTGCAGTTTGTATTAGCTGTGGGCAGAGGCCTTCCTCCCAAGGTCAGTGGGAAGCTGGTGGGAGCAACTTTCCGCTGCCTCTCGTTGAGCTCCTGCTATGGCAACAACCCCTGGCTGGAACCAGCAGGTGCCTGAGAAGCAGATCTCACAGTTTCATTCCTGCTTTGAGTCCCATGAACTCAGTTATAATCTTAGCCAGTCTCAGCCCAGTGAGTGTCTCCTGGGTTCTGGGAGGTGGATTGTAGAGCCTGGATATCTCGAGAAGAGAAGTGCAGCTGGTTCTGGCCCATATGTCCAATCTATCCAGACCTCCATCTTGGAGCCCTGTGCCACACACACCAGGGTGGCATTGACTCTTTTCTTGTTAAGGTGTGGTGGTCAACCCCCACTGGAGCACCATGAGGCATGGGATTCGCAGGGTTCTGCTCCTTCTGCGGCTCAGGACCCTACATGAAATATCAAAGGTGCTTTCCTAAAACTCCTCCTTTCTGCTGAAGACTCTCATTGCCACACCCTCTATCTGCCTGGATCTTTCTCAAAGGCCCTTCATGGCCTCCAAGTCCCCCTCACTCCTCCACAAAGAAGTGAACCCTCAGAACACTTAGACACATGCGAGGAGTGGCCGGCCCCTGTGGTTTGCCCACTCTTCGGCTTACTGAGCTGTCCAGGGGCCTCTGTCCCCTGTCTCCACAACAAGCAGCCCCTTCCCTTTCTGGTACCTTCCTTACATTTCTTCCCCACCCTAGGTGCAGCGGTCCTGAAGATGCACCATAGCGCTTTGTCATGTGGTTGAAACACTGAACCAGAGGAAGCACGTCCAGACAGCTACAGGTTCAAATACGTTGATGTCATTTAGCCACCCCTGTTTGCTCAAGAACTTAATGGAGATTCTTTCTTTTGCAGGCTTAAGGTTTGCAATGGCTTGTTTAGCTGTTCAAATATCCAAGTGTGTGGCCTCTATAATGGGAAATTGCAGGTAGCTAACTTCAGGAATAGCTTTATCCAGGACTCTTAACAGAGTCCCCATGTGTGTTTATTTCTGACTACATTTCTTGTTGTGTTTTCTTAGGCCTTATATTAAAGAGACATTTCTTTTTATTTTATTTTATTATGCATTTACTTGAGAGAGAGAGAGAGAGAGCAAGAGAGAGAGAGAAGCAGACACAGAGAGAGAATGGGTGCACTGGGGCCTCCAGCCACTGCAAACGAACTCCAGCTACATGTGCTACCTTGTGCATCTGGCTTTACGTGGGTACTGGGGAATTGAACTCAGGTCCTTCTGCTTTTCAAGAAAGTCTTAACCAATAATCTATCTCTCCAGCCCTAAAAGAGACATTTCAAACAATTCCAGAAAGCTCTGAGCCTCATGATCCTTGGAACCTGTCCACGCTTGCCAGGAGGACGGAACAGCTTATAGCTGGGTCATGTCTGTAGCTCCTGTCTGGGGCCAAACTCTATATAAAGAATGGCCTTGGAGGGTTCCTGAGGACTCTCTGGGAAAGCCTGGTCTCCAGTGCTGCTGAAAGGGTGGCCCCTGTGCCCAGTGGTGCCTAGGAGTGGAGCTATTCCCACACCACCCATTTTGAGTGGGATGCAGCCTGAATGAACCCTAATCCTCTCATTTCTGTAGCTGACCTCTAGGAGCTCCCAGGGAGGCCTCTTGTAGGGAAGCCATAGCATCAGACACAGCCTGCTCCACTGGTAGTTTTGACCGTCATCCTGCCTGTGCCTGGACCCTTGCAGGGTTTGGAAGGCATTCTGCCTCCTCCTGCAAACTCCACTTGTCCAGTCCCCCCTGGACGGTGGAGCTTCTGGGGCTACCTAGAAGTGGGTGGGGTCAACTTTGAGGGTTCTCTTCTCCTCCAGAGAGGCTGAGCCCTGCTTCCAGCAGCAGGAAGACACTTGCTGGGCCTCACTGGTTTCCAGGCCTGCAAGCCTGTAAGGGGAGCTCTGCATGCTTATACCTGGGGTGTGTCCCCATCATGTCTAGCTGGTGTCAGCTAAGGCAGAGAGGGTCTATGATGGTGAGGTTTTGTTGTCAACTTGACCTTTATAATTATCTGTGAGGATGTGTACAGAAGGACAGCCTTTCAATAGGAGGGGCAGGCTGTAAGGAAGCTCAGGGGAGCTAGAAATGAACATCCCTTCCTGGGAGGGCAGTGCAGGAAGGAAATTCCAGAGACTCAGGAAGCCAACAAGGGTTGCAAAACCCCACCCTAAGGCTACATAAAGGGAAAGGAAATCTCTCTACCTCCTGCCTGTTTGCTGTTTGCTGATGTATGGTGTTGGTGATGGTTTTCTCTCTGCTTGAACCTGTGAAAGGGGACCAGCCTCTTTCACCATTATGGAACTTCCCCTGGATCTGTAGCTTCAATAAATCCTTTCCTCCCATAAACTGTGCCTGGTTTGGAGGTTCATCCTAGTGGCATGTGGTTTTCTGACAGGGTCATACCCAAAGCTATGACACACCTCTGCAACAGTGGTGCCTGCCATGGCTGCCGTCAGAAGTCACCTGGGAGCTCTAAGAGCACCTGGACCGGTCTTTGAGCCTAACATCATTCTCACAGTTTCTTGGTGTCTGCATGTGTGTGCGTAACATATGTGTGTGCACTTGTATATGCTCAGATGCATGTGTGCCCTGTGCAAAAGCCAGAGGAAGAAGTCAGGTGCCCTCCTCTGCTGCTCCTGTTTTCCTGAGACAGGGTCTCTCGGTGAGCCTGGAGCTCTCTGATTCCCATTGGACAGGCTGACGAGAGCTCCCGCCATCAGGCTTCTCCATCGCTCTCAGTGAGTCTGGAGCTGCAGGCACAGATGGCAATTGCCAGCTCTTTAGGGGGGTGCTGGAAGTGTCTTCATGTCTGTACAGCAGATGCTCTTACGGGACTGGCCATCTCCTGAACCCCTGGTTCTCACACTAGTTCCCAGGTGGGCGGAGCTTCTGTGACCCAGGCCCCATCACAGACTCCAGCCCACAGAGGGAGGTTTTTCTTGGATTTTAGGCACATCCCAAGTCTGCCCCATCTGTGTGTCAGCCAGAAAGTCACTGGGAAGCCTGAGAAGGCCCTGACTTCTGTCCAGAAGGTGGGTTGATGACTGGAAGGAGGGTTTAAAAAAGAGGAAGACCCCAAGAGGGTGCCTCAAGAACACTCAGCAGAGAACCCCAGCTTTAGTTCTCTGGAGGACAGAGTCCTTGGGGAGGGGCTTTCTCCCTGGAAGTGGATTTGTCACAGTGGTCCCCACAGTGACTTGTCACAAGTGTGTTCAAGCAGAGAGGAGGGGCCTCAGAGAAGCCCTGACTTCCCTCAGAGCCCAGTACCATGGGTGTCCGTTAAGTATTTCCTGCTGCCAAGGGAGTTCATTCTAGCGTCCTTGCCCTTAGCTAAAAATGTGACAAGATGAAGGTGTGGAAGGAGAGCCTTCAGGACTCCTCTTCTCCTCCAACCTCATGTGAGAGGCCCGCAAAGCCTGCGGTGTCCCAAGGAGCAAGTACCCTCAGATAGAAATAGGGGTCTCATTGCCCTTGGGGCTCAGGCCTCAGGAGATTCAGGCTCCCTTCACAACAGTATGCTGGAACTTCCCATAGGTTTTACCTGCCACCTGGTGACTCTGACGAGAGAGAGAGAGAGAGAGAGAGAGAGAGAGAGAGAGAGAGAGAGAGAGAGAGAGAGAGAGAAGGGCTGGTGCACTCAACCCCTATGCCACACGTCCAGCCTAACTCTCCCTTTGATGCTCTGTTGCCTGGTTTGGGTGAAATGTTTGTGATGTTCATTTCAGCTTTCATTTCAGAAGAAAATGTCTGCTGACCACTTGGAACTGCCCAGCACATGGTAGGCTGTGTCGTGATCACACTTGGACTCCCTGGAAGGGTAAAGTTCCAGAACTTCCCATGTCCTTGTTTGTTCATACGCTTACTTCTGTTACTTTCCTGTGGAGAAACCAACGCCAGGGCTCCTCTAAAGAACTATAATCACCAATAGTAACTGCATACATTAGGCACCCACTGTGTGCTCAGCTCCGTGGGATATGCAAGAGCCATTAACTTGATTGGTGCCATCCTCAAATACTTCACAGTTTAATTGAGGAGGCCAGCTCTGACCCAGAAGGTCTGAGGTGCTGAATGGTGTGGGGCATCTAAGAAAACGGGAGGTTTTCCTGCCCTTGAAAGGTCTTTAAAATACAGAGGCTGGGATGATTTAGGGTATTAGATGTTTTCACGTGACAAGCCAAATGTGTCTCCATATTGCTCCACGTCCTCGCTCCAAATGCGATGGTTCAGAATTACAAATGAGGAAGATATTTATGTGGAACCGAACCGGCCCCCGCATCTGAATCAGAGACACACTTTGTCAAGGATCACGCCAAATGGCTCAAGTCAAGAGAGCTGTTCGGGAATATCTTTGTCTGAGACATTCAGAAGACAGTCAACTCAGCAGCGACTTAGTAAAAGCGAGGGCAGATGTGTTCTCCGAGCAATGCTCACTCTCCTCGGGTCTTATGAGCACAGTCGGTGTGGTTCACTCATTCATATTTACAAAACCCAGCTGAGTGTGGGTTCTAGAGCTGCAAAGGTGAAAGGAGCCTGTCTGCCCTCAAGGAGCTCAAAGCCCAGGAGAACAGCATATGCTGCCAGTAATGGTGAGTGGGTGGGGCTCAGAGAAAGCATGTCTGTGGACCTGGGAGAGCAGGGATTTCTGGGGCAAAGGGGTGGTCAGTTGTGTGTGAATGGAGCAAAGGCCACGCATCTCCACAGGAAAGCGGTCAGAGCGCCAGGTGCAGCCAGGGATGGCAGGAAGGACTCCGCTACCACCATTGCCATTTGTCTGGAAATTAGATTTTAAAGAGATATGGTGGTCTCAGCTCAAACAGGTGTTATGTTGGCTAATTAAGACATCTTTGACATAAAAAGAAGTTAGTTCCAATATTACAAAAGTAGCTTAATAGGCTACCAGATAACCAAGTCCAGGCCGTGTTCCTGCACAGAGAGGAAAATGACTTGTCACAAGTCACTTAGCTTTTCAGTAGCTTGTTAGTGGTGCAAAGTTAGAACCGACTTCGATACATTCATTGTTGCTTCTATGAACATTGGTGGAGGTTGTAGCCCAGCGTGGATCTGAGCAGCTGGCAGTGATGAGCTGCCTGCAGTACTGTGCCGAGAGCCTGCGAATACTGCTGTGATTGATTATTGATGTCTGTCAAGGACTGATGATAAGAGTGGCAGCAAGTGTGCCCGGTTTGCCTTTTTGTCCTTTATCTTTCCTCATGGCAAAAATGAAGCATCCAGCCGGGTGCGGTGGCTCATGCCTTTAATCCCAGCACTCAGGAGGCAGAAGTAGGAGGATTGCCGAGGCCACCTGACACTACGTGGTGAATTCCAGGTCAGCCTGGTCTAGGGCGAGACCCTACCTCAAAAAATAAAACCAAAAAAATGAAGCATCTCCCAAAGCAGAAGCTGTGGTTACTGGTGACTTAAAAATTAGACTTTCAGGGCAGGAGAGCTGTCTCAGCAGTTAAAGACATTTGCTTGCAAAGCCTGACAGCCCGGGTTTGATTCCTCATTGCCCATGTAAAGCCAGATTCACAAAGTGGCACATGCATCTGGAGTTCGTTTGCAGTGGCTGGAGGACCTGGCATGCCCATACTCACTCTCACTCTTTTGCTCTCTGCCTCTCTCTCTCTCTCTCTCTCTCTCATAAATAATGAAATTTTAAAAAAAGACTTCCAGTACATTCATTTAATCTGCAATTAGGTACTGCAGTCTGACACACGTGCCAGTGTGGAGAAGACGAATCCTAAGTCTTAGGACAAAACCCTTCTCAGCAAGGTGGGCGGATGGAGAACTGTGAACAAGGTTTAACAGCATAGTTAAGCTGTGCAGTGCATTTTGTACTGGTTGTCTGAACTATTTTTAGATTAAGTTAAAGTGGAAGCTAAATTAATACCTTTTTAGTTGCCAAGGCACCAAGGTGATTTTAGAGTTATAAAGGCATTAAAATATGGTTTTCTTGCTCTTGGTTTAAAAAACGCAGGCAAGAGGCTGGGGAGATGGTGCAGCGGTTAAAGGTGCTTATTTGCAAAGCCTTCTGGTCTGGACTCAACTCCCCAGCTACACACCTAAAGCCAGGTGTCATTTGTTTACAGTGGCAAGAGACCCTGTCATACACACACACATGTGCAAATAAATAATTTTTAAAAATGAAAATACAGGCAAATGCAGACATACAATTTGTGTTTAATAGTTTCCTAAAATCTTCATATCCAGCTCCAAACCTGAATCTCCTCTCGGGTCAACATTAACCCTTTAATGTCCTGGCTTTGCTTCCAAGTGTGAGAAGCCGGTCTGAAGGTGTGTGTCCCAACCTGGGATCGAGCTGGCTGGTGGAGATGACGCAGAGGCAGGCCGGCAGGTCACATTTATTTGGCAACAGTGTTCAATATGCCCATGAGGGCGAATCGTTGGCACGAGTGGCCTCTATCGAATTCAATTTCCCAAGTGCCAGCCCATCAGCAAACACATACTTTCCCCAGCTGACTGCTTCCCACCACTGATTTTGCAGATTCTTTCTTCTTTAGGCCCTCAGAGCTGAAGCCTGTTTCCTTGATTATTTCCCGGTGATGTGCGATGCCTGCGGTTGACTTGTCTGCGTCCGTCCGCCTATCTCATTCTGAACGCAGTTCTGCCCAGAGCTGCCAGCAGGTAGAGCGTTGGCTAACAGCCCTCTTCTCTCCTGCTCTCCTCACAGCTAGGGCCCTTCTTCCCTTGGTCACAGATGGCAGCCAGGCCTCCTCACCCCCTGCAGAGTGACTGACAAGCCTGACAGCTATTGCCTGAGAACACAGTGTCTGGGAGGCAGAGCTGGAATTACTAATCCACTGGACTTCCCGGGGAGCCTCGGCATCTCTGGCAAGAGGAGCAGGAAGGAGGCCGGGCACTGGGCCTGACTTCCCATGAGCCTGAGCCAACGGTGCCTTCGTCTGCTGAGTGACAGACCGGATCACACCATCGCCTGTGACAGGTCCGTGACCAGGGCCTTCCCCATCCCTCACAGGGCAGTGAGTAAGAGGGTCGGAACACTTTGGGAAAGGACTTTGCATGGCATTCTTGCATGTGTGTGGCCTCGTGAGCTCCTGATCACTCAGCTGTGATCAGAGTGCCCTGCTTGTGCCCAGGGCAAGTGAAATGAGGAGCAAGTAGTCTTGTCTGGCTCAAGGTTAGCAGGCTGTGGAGGGGTTGTCTGGGGAAGCACGCCTTGCCTCCCCCCTCGATGGTCTGAGGGACAAGGCTGGAGGTGATGGGATTTCGCAGTCTGTGCTGCGAGGCCTCCTTCCTCAGCCAGGGTACTACCCTCAGGACTTCCTTCTTGTTCTTTTCTTCTCTTTCCTTTCTTTTTTGGAATCTTCCGGGTTTCTAATATTCCACCTGTGTCTGTTCTACTGGAAAGAACTGTGGAAATGTGGGTAAGGGGATGTGTCTTATGGTGGCTCTTGCATTTTGGGAACTTGGTCAGATATCAGTGTGGTCCATGGGTTGTTGGGTTCTTTATGAAACATAGTAGGCAGCACTTGTAAAAGTCAACCCCAGACCGTGCACGTGCAGGGGAAGGCTTTGAAGCGAGGCTAGCCCACTCTGTCCGCTGAAAACAGCCAGTCTGGGAGCTTTGAAAACTCGTGCTTTGGGACCATCATTTTTGGACTTAACCGACTTTGCAACTGAGAACTTCTGGGTAGCAAAGTGGTCTCTTCTCCTGGCGTTTTCTAAAGAGCCTGACTCCTAGCAGGCATGAGGCTCTGGGGCCAATGTCCGACACGGATATGTTTTGCTCAAAGTGAATAAAGCACATTGTGATGTCTTAAAGCCCATGCATGAGTGAGGACTCCATCGGAGGTGTAGGCTTGCTCAGCGGCACATAGCATGGGCTTCTCCAACCTGCGTCTTGGGGACTGGACTGCGCTGGGTGTGTGGGAAGACTGTAGAGACAGTGGAGCCAAGCTGTGGAAGGGGTCTCTCTGCCTTGGACAAGCTGCCCCCCCGCAGCTCAGTGCTCTTAAGTCCCCCAGGAGACCTCCCCCAGCATTGTGACGGAAGTGATGTGGAGACAGGGTTGGAAGCCAGTGCAAGGAAACCGACAGAAACTGCCTTTCTCATCCTCACAAGCTCTTGTTTCCAACAGCAGAGGGCCGGGAGCCGACAGTGGCCGTCCTGTGCCCGGCTTGTGAGTGCTCACTGCCTCCTGGGGACGTCCACGGAAGGAGCCAGAACCTCAGGGAGGGGATGGAACCCAGCTGTTTGTACCACACTGATTTGTCTTTACAACAAACTAGGGGAGCATCTCCTGTGTGAATGTGATGCATGTTTAATGAGAAAATGTACAGAGTTGGAAAGCACAGTGAGAGTTCAAGATCTGCAGCGTTCCATGACGACATCAGTTCCATCTCTATGGCCTTTCCCTTGTTCCTTCCACGTACGAACTACGGGCTTTATCACTGTCCGACATCGACCCCAGAGCCTCGAGCCTGCTAGACAAGCACTCCCCCACTGTTACTCAAGAGACTTTCTTTTTCATAAAAACGGATTCTTGCAGGACACACCATTCTGTGTGACGAGCATCGAAGGGACGTCATCAGCGTGACCTGGGAGGGCCTAGAAATCAGACTCGCGCCCCAAAGGAGAAGGCACGCAGAACGGTCTCTCGGGTGGACAGGTGTGCACAGTCACGTGCAGAGGCTCTGCAGACGTCTCTAAGCATCTCTCATGTCTGGACACATTTTCCTCCAGGACGTGACTTTCAGGGGCTGTATAACCTAGCTGTGTCTTACGGCTCTTGTTCCCACTGCTGAGCCTTGAAGCTGTTCCCAGGATGGGTGGGGAAGGCTTTGATACAGACTGCCATCTTGCCTGGTCCCTTAGCCCTTGGCCTTGGCTTCCCAGCATCCATCAGAGAAGCTCACCCTTGGGTGAGGTGTAAGCCTTCATTTGAGCATCACACTTTCTGTTGTTGGCCAGTGGTCTTGGACTAGTTACTCACCTTCTGAGATCCTGTGTTTTCTCACCTGTAAAACAGAGATGTCCGGTGGCCATAGCATTGGATAAGAGCAATAGAAAGTGCCTAGGAACCATTTATTCATTCTAGTTCCTTTGAGAAAGTGCTCCAGGAACCTTCGGAGGTTACAACAACTCAAGTTGAAATTTAACCCCTATTGTGAGGTATTAAGCTATTTTTGTTACAAATATATATGATAACTGGCATCTTATTTAATGCACATAGGTGTCATTGGTTGGGGTCCCTGATGTCCCAGGGACATAGGACTTGAGCACTGCTAAAGAAAAGACAGAAAGGAAATTCCTGAATCTTTTGGTTAAAATTGAGCAGACATGTAAAATGTGCAAATTATGCCACAGAGAGCAAGTGAAGGTGACAGTGAGAGGCGTGTGCCCAAGTGGGCTTGTGGGGCTGCATCAGGGCTCGACTGTCCAGGATCCCAAGTGGGCAGCACTGCATGCCCTGGAGCTGTGCCTTTCCAAGCTGGGCACCAGAGCAGTGACAGTTCTGTGGAGGCACCCCCAGAACAGAGCAGGCCACTGCAAGGCCTATGGGTGGCCTCCAAGCTCAACCTGGCTGGCTCCCAGGAATGGTCACTGTGGGTCTCGGGGTTTGTTCTGCTTGTGCCCCTGGGCAGAGGGGGTGCTAGCTCGGGGCGGCTGTCACTTCAGTAATCCACTCTACTACATGGGGTCCTGAGCTGCCTCCCAGGGGACGGGACACTCCATCGGCCTGTTGTCTCTATCCCTGGGAGAAAGACGGGTGGCAGGGGAGTCTTCCTGCCAGGGTGGGGGCAGCAGACTTGCAGGTGCTAATCGGGTCTAAAGACAAACGTCACCTTAGAACCCTGTGACTGCTGACTTTTGTCAGCATTAACTGTCCTTCTGATGCCGCTTGAAACTGTAAGCTGAGTCACTGCATATGCAGGGCACTTTGGAAAAGAAAAAAGACGTTTTTAGAACCACCCTCAGAAGTTGCAGCCCTGCCTGCCTGCCTGTTCCTGGGTTTTAATAACACCGAGCCACACTCCAAGCTGGCTGGTTGCCTAGCACCCTCTGTCAACACTTCCGATGCCTGGAAACTGCTGGCTGAAGCCAGCCCACCAGCCACAGGGAGACCTGGGCCCAGCTGGAGTCAGGGGACCCTGCCATGCGGATTGCAGGAGTCTGTTATTTTGAAGCGGCAGCTTCAGGTCACCAGAGAGGAAGTCACCAGGCTTTGTCACTCAGAGAGGCTGGAGAACCCAGCCAGTCAGGTGACATTGGTGACTTTTCTTAGGTGGGTGTGGCCTTGCATCTGCCAGGTGTGGTCCCAGCCAGAAGGGCTGGAAATCCTTTCAGGACCTCAGGGAGTGGTGTGAGCAGATGCTTAGCTAATGGCAGCGGGTGAAGGTCCCAGGAAGGCAGTTCACAAAACATGTAGGATCCGAGGTAGCATAATGGGTCTTGAAGACAAAAAAAGAAACAAAAGAAAGAAGAAGGAAGGAAGGGAGGGAGGAAAGGAGGAAGAAAAGAAGGAAGGAAGAAGGAAGGAAGGAAAGAGGGAGGGAGGGAGGAGAAACGAAATAAGCATGCCTGCACAGAGCAGCGTGTCACGGGCCTGGCTCTGCGGTGGACACGGAGGCCAGGCAGGAGGGGCTGGAATGAGAGGGGACCCTGGCTGGGTAGGTTTTCTCAGCTCTGAATCTTACTTCTTCTCCGGCTCTGTCCCTCCTAAGGTGGGAAACGGCCACATCCTATTCTCGCCTTTTCTGTTTCCCCGGTGAGCACAATAAAACCCAGCCCAAGTTTGCTGTGCTTTGCTCTCAGCATTCAGGAGCGACTCCAGTCACAGAGAGGCAGGTGACAGCTCTCCAGACCAACCCCCCTCCTGGCCCTGGGGAGAAGGAAGGAGTGATTCTCAGGTAGTTTTGGCTGCTCTGCGCACCTGCCTGCACACGGAGCTCGGCAGCAGGGATTGGCAGGGGCCTCACTTCCTCGTGGCCAGAGGAGTTGTTGGGGACACAGGGCCACGAGCTCGTGGTCTGATTCGGCCCCTCTCAGGAGGACGAGAAATCCACGCTTCTCCTGCTGCCTGTTTCCAGGAAGATGAGACAGCCCGAGGCTAACTGCACCCCCAGGAAGATGGCTGCCTTTTCCCAGTGTATCAAGCCTGACCCCAGGTGGACCCCTGGAGCAAGAGATGGGATAGGGAGACGCCAGCGAGGGGACTGCCAGGTTATGGGGGCCAATGTCTTCAACTTCTGTGACTTTTCCTGTGTTCTATCTTTCCAGTGATGTGAATCTTGGAGCGAAATAATGTGGTCTTTGTTTGTTTCCTTTGAAACATTCAGAAAAAGAGAGAGGAAGGGAGATGAAGGAGGGCAGGACCTTGGAGCTCCATGGACGGCCAGTGTTCTCGGAGTGGAGGGAGGGCAGCTGGAGGTCACGATGAAAGGACACTGAATTATTACTTCAAGCTTTCTGGCTAAGGGCTTCCTCCCAGCTGGTAGACACAGCCCCGGAGGCCCCCTGCCTGAGCTCCCGCAGAGCAGAGGCTAGTGACTGTGGCCACCTCTCGGTGACCTGATCCTGGGAGGTGTTTGGCTCTCAGGACACTTGAACTCTGTGCTTAGGGTGTAGAGAAAAGCTCAGCTATGGTGTGATTGAAATTCATCTGCTCGGCCTAAGTGAACATACCCTGCGCCCCTGGAACATTCTCATTGTGGCACAAACGCAGGACCCATCTCTTGGGCTGGCTGGGTTGCCTTGGAAAATTAATACTCCATCTCTGGAAGGACCCACTCGCCATCCTGGAAGTGGGTGGAAATGCTTGAGGGATTGGGGTGCATAACCTCCCCCATTGTCCCTCCCTGTGGATTCCTCACAGAGCCTCATGCTAGGTAAAGCCCTGTGCAGAATTTTTACATATTACCAATAATAATAATAATAATAATCAGTGTCCAATTCTTCCTATTTTTAATAGTCCATGATAGAGGATCTTCTTCCTCAGAAAGAAAGAAAGAGGGAAGGAAGAAAGAAAAGAGAAGAGAAAAACCCCTCAGCTGCATGCATCTGCCTAGCTGCAGAAATGCAGTCACATATGTAACGCTCTGGAAAAATTAAGTGTTCTTCATGGTGTATACGTATAGAAGCAAGGGACAGGTTTCCTTCATCAACTCATAAAGGTAAAACTAAGGCAGCCTTTGTACAAATGCTCCTGCATGGCGGCCCCGGGCTCCTGTTGTTGCTCAGCCACGAGCTGCAGGTACAGCTCATCCTCAGCCTGAACATCTCCGAGTTAAATGACATCTTTGCAAGACATTCCCCAGCACGCGAATGACTTTATATTTCCCCAAGAATTATGCAAGTAGATTTCTAAAAATAGGGTGGTGAAGTGTGAAGCTCAGAGGCTCGGCTATTTTTGAAGTCATGGCTTTGTATAAAGTCCTAATAGTTTTTTTTTAACTCTAATAACCTGAAAATTTCTAAACTAATATTTTTCAACCCCATGAGAACATTCACCTCTAGCTGAGGGAAAACAGATTGGTGTTGTGAAAGCTGTCATGCAGTGTTGTCTGAGAGGTGAATTTCACTCAGGTAACATGTTCCTGTAGTGTAGGCTCCTGTGGGAACGTGGTCTCGTTCCTGTGTGTGTGTGTGTGTGTGTGTGTGTGTGTGTGTGTGTGTGCACTAGACTAGCCATTGGAGCTGAGGAACTTAATATGCTCGCTGAATCAACTGGTATGCAATTTTCAGAAAATAGTAATTTGTCTTACATAAGATCCTATTTATGTGCTCATAAATGGTGTTGCTTGTCTTGAAGGTGGCTGAGCTTATGGGAACCTGTGGAGTGTTTTTGCAAAGAAACACCCCAGAGAGTGTGGCCTGCTGCCTCATTCTCTCTAGATGCCTTCACTGTCCCCGCCTTGCCCATGGCTGTGGGGAGACCTAAGGTAGGGAGCAAGACCCCTAAATGAGGACCTGCTCTGCAGTCATATTCCTCCCAAACCAGGTCCCCTCCGACCCCCTGAGAGTCACCAGCCTTCAACCCCCTGTGGCTGCAGGGAGAGACCTCAGGGAGTCGAATCAGAGATTTTGACAGTCTATCTGTTCATCTTCGGAGTGCTAGGTGGCCTTGGGGATTGTGAGTTGAAAGCGGGTGCCATCTCATTTTTAATGAGAAATGATTCTTTCATCTAGCAAATATAGCTGAGAAGTGGTTCATTCACTCATTCATTCATTCAACAGAACTTCTGAAGCACCTGTTATGTGACAGAGCCTTTCTGTCCCGCTCTTCAGAGTTACCTTCAACTGGACATATTTAGCAAGGACGGGGCTGACTCCTTCTAAGCCAAGCTTTATTTTGCTTTCTTACCAGGTACTAGGAACTGACCAGCCAGCGGCTGCCTCACTTTCCCTTCTCGTTCTGTTAGTGGGAGCTCTGTCCTTAGCAGTTTCCTGTTCTCCGATTTCAGCCCTTTGCCTTCTCTTCTCTCCCACATCAGGGGAGATCCATTCCTGCCTCCTCTTGTTCTTCCTGACAGAGAAGAAAGTGCCTGCTTTGCCAGGCTGTCATCTGTCACCCTCAGGGAGAGATGGCTGTTGTGCTAGGATCAGTCTCCATGCCTCTGCACTGGGCATAGTATCGAGTCCCTCTGTCCCCAAAGATAATAATATCATTAAGCAGCAAGCTGGCACCATTTTTGAGCAGAAATTTCTCACAGGAACTTTGTGAGCATTACACATTCCATTTGCTGCAATAACGTGAAGCTTATTTTTCTAAAAAAAAAAAAAAAAAAAAGGAACAGGCAGCTCCTGGCATGACTCACTAGAGAACAATAGTTAGCTCAGCGTTTATTTTAGTCTTTCTCCCCAAGAAAAGGGAAAATGATGAAATGTACAGGGACTTCATGGAATCAGGCACCGGGTCAGAGAATCATGCAAGCAAACCTACAACGAACTGGTTCGCTGGTAAGTGAGGGGCTCTTGAAGGGGCAGATCAGCCCTCCCGGGGAAGCATCCGGTGACCAGTGAGAGCTTGTACTTGGTCAGTACAAGTGGCATCTGCAAAGCCCTTGGGCTGGAAGGACATGGGCATCTGGGGCAGGGAGAGCGGACCAAGGCGTGGGTTTCTGTCAGCTGTGCACAGGGCCCCTTCTTGATCTGCAGACGTCGCTGCCTTCCCTGCCTGCATCTCCAGACATCTACCCGATGGTCTCTCTGGTGGTTTGACCCAAGTGCCCATAGACGCATGTGCTCTGAATGCTCATCCCCAGCTGAGGGCAGTCTTGGAACTGGAACCTCGCTGGAGCTGTGTTGTGGGGGGCCGGCTTATGGCGGTTACAGCCAGCTTCCCCTCGCCAGGGTTGGCACACTTTCCTGCCGCTGTTTGCAGTGCTGTGGCGGAGGTGATGTCCACCCTCTGCTCATGCCGTGATTTTCCCTGCCATGACGAGCTTCCTCTGGAGTCTATAAGCCAAATAAATCCTTTCCTCCGCAAGCTGCTTTTGCTCTGGTTCTTTCCACGCAGCTACAGGAAGCAGCAGCTCCCTCCTTCCTCCAGCTCTTGTTCAGTGTGAGCTGGCTGGAGACAGATTCCATCAGTCTTTTCTGAAAAGCCTTCCCTTGATCCTTTTTTTCTTACAACACTCCTTGACAACTTTGCATAATTTAAGAACCGTGAAGTTGGCCTTTCTGAAATAGTCCTTAACAGTTGTCCACCTCTGCATGCAATCTAATTTTAGACCTTTTTACTCTTCACGGAAGAAGCCCTGTACCCATTCATTAGCAGTGACCCCCCATTTCCCCATCTTCGCCCCACTGTTGGCAACCCTTAGTCCACTTCCTGTCTCTGCACATCCAGACCGTGACATGCATTCATAGCTATTCATTTCATCACTGAATGTGCTGTCCTGTGTGTAGAACACACATTCGCACTTGTACACATGCACACTGTATGCGGGCCTGTGTGCAGATGCACACGCATGTGTGCTTGCATGTAGAGGTCGATGCTGGGGGTCTTTTCTCAGTGCTCTCTGCTTTCTTTACTGAAGCTGCCTCGTTTGAGCCTAGCGTTTGCCAACGTGACTAGTCAGCTGCCAGCAAGTCCCAGAGGTCCCGTCTCTTTCTGCTGGGTGCTTGGATTACCGGTGGGCACCATACCCGGCGCCAGGGATCTCTCTGAACTCCAGTTTTCACACTGTGTTCCACGGCGACATCTTGCCCATACATTTTTATTTTAGATATTTAGGTGTTTCCATTTTTGATTATTTTATAACTAATGCTGCCATGAACATTGCTAAGAATGTTTTTGTATGCACAGTTTTTATTGTGGTAAAATACCTATAATGTAAAATTTGCCATCCGGTGGTATTAAGCAGTTTTCGATTGTTACTCAATCGTAACCACCCATCTATCTCCAGAAATCTTTCCATCATTCAAAACAGAAACTTGGTGCCCATAAAAAGGCCCCTCTTCTCCATCACGGCTTCCACTGTGACATTTCTGGTTCTGATTTTGAGTGCTCTTGAGTATATCATAGGATGGGCTCACACAGTATTTTTCTTTTCATGACTGGTTTATTTCAGTCTGTGTAATATTCCAAGAATCATCGATATTTTAGCACATATCAGAATTCTCTTATTAATTTTTTAACTCTTGGTGGACAACATCCATCCATATAGATAATATAACGTGATCGAAATCCCGTAATCCCCTCACCTCTCTCCCGATTCTCCTTCCTAAATCCCCCTCCACTGAGTCCCCCCTTTTTCAAAGTAGTCTCTCGCAGGCAGAGACAGAGGGCGGGGGGGGGGGGTGCAACAGGGCCTCCAGCCATTGTAAATGAACTCTACATGAGTGTGCCACTTTGTGTGTCTGGCTCTATGTGCGTACTAGGAAATCGAACCCAGGTTGTTAGGCTTTGCAGGCAAGCACCTTAACCGCTGCGCCATTTCTCCAGCCCCAGACTTGTCTGTTTTCTGTGGTGATGTCGTCGTTTTTCCCTCCCCTGATCAGGTCTCGGGTAGGCAGCATCAGCCCCTGGGAGGTCATGAATACAAGGCCACTTTGCGTCTGGAAGACAGCATTGTTAGCACTCCTCCTCTTTCTTTTTTGGCTCTTACGTTCTTTCTAGCACTTCTTCAGTGTCTCTGAGCCTTGGTGGGTGTGATGGAGATGACTCACTTAGTGCTGAGCACTCCACTGTCACTTCCAAGCACTTTGGTAAGTTTGGAGCCCCTGACATCTGAAAAGAGAAGCTTCTTTAACCAAAGTAAGAGCAGCATTAATATATGGGCAGAAACATAAGTCATTAGAGGGCAGTTTGGTCGATAGAAGTATTAGTTTCCCCTGCCAGGGCTTATGACCCCCCCATAGGTTTTCAGCATTAAGTATG
>PVHP010032865.1:0-20043 GCA_004024765.1 Zapus hudsonius | reverse complement strand
GGGGGGGGGGGTTCGTGGAGAGGATTACGTCTGAGGATTGGGTGTTCCCATGGGGGAAGCCACTCAATTGGCGCCAAGGTCTGGGAACCTGCCACGAGGCGACAATTGTGGGAGCCTTGGGTGTACAGGGTTTAGCTCCGTGTTCCCCTGCAGAGCTGAGAGCAGCTGGGGAACCCTGTGGTGGTCCCGAAGCTGAGGAGAGGCTTGGCCTGTGGACAGGACCAACTATGATTCGGGGCCTGGATCCCAGCTGGGCAGTCAAACCTACACAGAGAGAGAGTCCCTCCCCTCTCAGATGGCACCCTTCCAAATCAGCCTCTGCCAAGATTCCCAGATATCTGCCTCAGGTCTGGCCCTGGAACCAGGCTAGGTCAGCTTGCCCAAGGATCATGTCTGCCTGTGTATGTGGGCGGGGGGTCGTGGAGATAAGCATGTCTGAGGATCGGGTGCTCCCACAAGGGGAAGCGGCTCAATTGGCGGCGCTTAGAACCTGCCCCGAGGAGATAATGGCGGGAGCTTGTGGCGGGGGAAGTTTTGGCTCTCTGCTCCGCAGGGGATCAGAGAGCCACTGGTGAACCCCTTCTGCTCTGGCCCAGGGGGTGGGGAGGGAGGGAGGGAGGGAGGGCCCGAGCTCAGGTCCAGCCGGTGTCCAAAGTTTGGATCCCAGCTGAAGAAATCAAACCTTTCCGATGAGAGTCCTGGCGACGCTGTTACTCGTCCACCATCTTGCTCTGCCACGCCTGCTTCCATTTTCAAGCAAGAAAAATGACCATCATTTAGTGATTGGTCTAAACACCTTATGGGTGTTGACTATAGTATTTCATGGATTTTGAGATTACATTTTTCAGTTTAACAAACTGGCTATCAGATTATTTCTTAAAGCAGACTTTAGTAGGTAAGCATTATTTGCTTTTTTATGTTGTATAAATTTGTAATCTATTTTACAAGTTGAGAATTCATATTTCATGTAATATGACAGCTCTATAATGAAGGGAATAATTTATTGGACACATAATTTTTGTGCATGTTTACAGAATATCATGGTATATTTTAATACATGTACCATTTTGTAATATTCAATAAGAGCAATCCTCTCTCTCCAAAAACATTATTTGTATTGAAAACATTAAAATCCTATCTTCCAGCTTTTACAAGATATACAAATCAGTATTTTTATCTATCCACACATGATTGTGCAATAGAACATCGGCTATTTATATTTAGCAATATTTTCTAGTTGACATAACTAAACCTCAAAGATCTTACAGAATTAGTAACCTCAATGTTGCTCAAGGTCACACTATTAAATGGTTGATTTGAACCTAAGCAACCTCACTCAACAGTATTCCCCTCCAGATACGATGTCTTCCTTCTAGACTGATACTTTTCCTTCAGGTCACCCTTAATTATCAAGGGCAGTCCAATGTAACTCATGTTCATGAAGAGTAAAAATTTCTTTGTTATAAAACCTACCCTACTTACCTATTACTGTTAGCAGGCATCATACATCTTAGTATTTTATTTGTCCTGCTTTCTGACATGTCCCAGGAACCGATCAGGGAATTTGCAAAGATATCAAGTGAAGACTTCATACAGAACTATCTACCATATGGATGCACATGTTTTGCTTACATAATGAATGTTTTGATTACTCAAAACTGAGTCAGGATGATTTTCAGCATTCTCCATAAAGTAAGGTTGAGTAAGTAAGTGCCACTTTTCTGTCTTAGCAAAATTGAAAGAACAGTTAACGGTGCATCGGGGGAGTTACTTTGATTTCAGTTACATTCATTAATTATGTTATTGAAGATATCTTATCTCTTAAATGTGAATATTTTCTCCATTCATTACACATTATTTATGACAGAATGAACAAAGTTTGGCACAAGTAGGACAGATCAAACCTCTCTTAACTTCTTATATCATGAGAATTTAAAAAAAAAAAGAAAAGAAAAGCATTACATCAAAGTTTAAACAGACAATGTGAGCCACATTAACAAAATTTTGTGGTAAACGGTGGTACTTTATTAATGTATATTTTTGAAAGTCATAATATTTTCAAATATTAAAAAATGACATTAGTTTTCTTCCATTTCATAGATCTTTTTGAAGCAAGATTTCTATATCACTGGGTAGTAACAACCAAATGTAGAAATAAAGTTAATATTTTACTGACATTTGAATCATTATTGCATTTTGTTTCTTATGATTAAAAAGGAAGCATAAGTATTTTTAAAAAGACTGTCTTATTCATTTGTTGTCAAATTTCAAAATGCTTTTGTTGAAATGAAGTGTTGTCTTATATTGACCAAATGTTAATTTTCATTAATAATATCACAGAGAGTTAAATGTTGTTTTATATTTTCTTTATTGTTAATAATTGATACATTGTATAACAGGTATTGTGATGATACCCCCAATTTTAGTCCTTCCTGTCTCCAACCCGGTAGGGGTCCTCCACAGTGGGGTTGCTGGACCTATCCATAAGACAGGGGTTAGGATTGCACAAGAAGTAGCCAGTATGTTTTCTTTGTGTGCTGTTATTAAGGGGTGAAAAGTCTGGATATTCTCCCCCAACAAGGCTCTTAAAATCTTTCTGCCCCCTCTTCCACAAAGTTCCCAGAGTCATGGTGGGTGAGTTTTAGATCTGTTTTATGGTTGAGATCTTAAGAGTCTCTGGGTTTCTGCTTTGGACTATGTTGGGTACCCTCAGTGTCTGTTTCCATTATCCTTTCATAGGTTATCTGACTTGCTGTGAAGGTAGCTCTCTTGCTCATCTTGCCACTTCCACAAAGGTTTCGTTTTGTCTCTAGATGGTGAGTTAGGAGTGTCTCATCTCCTGCCAGGGTGTCAGCCAAAATCTAAGGTCCTCTTGGTGTATCTGATTTGCCCACAGTTCTTGCTGACTTGTGAAAAATACAAGGAGAATCTCCAACAAAGATAAATTTAGGTTAAATGAGTCAATTGTTGTTAATTTGACAAGATTCTAATGGGTATAGCCTCTCTGTAGACCTCTGGTTAGTGGGAGCTTCTCTTTGGAGTCCCTCGGTTCTCAGTCTCCTTAAGAGTTTGCCAGGGATGTCAGGTCCAGTTAAAGGTTACTAGCTCCTGAGAGTAATTAGATCACATTTTCATATTTCTCAAATACAAGTAACAGTTATATTGCCAACTGATATGTTAACAAAGGAAATAAAATTAAATTTTTCAAAGGAAAGCATATTTTAATACTTAAAAACTACATCTAAATATATACCACAAGTATACAATTTTGAAATGTTATTAAATGATGTGATCATAATTGTTTACAGAGAGATTTATAGACCTATAATATTGTGTGAATGCAAAATATATTTTAATTACACTAAAGTCATGTACCAGCATATTTTTTTAATTATTCCTTCCCAGCCTGCAGTTTTATGATACATGTTGTAAAATGAAGACTGGTCCTCACTTAAATTTCAATATTAGCGAATAATCCCTTTATCATAAACAGATGACAAATTAATTATGTAGAACTTGTGTGTGCAAATTTGAATGTGAACAAGGAATGAATTCTAAGTAAACAAAACCCTAAAGGCATTATTTGAGATGAATAGGAAATATATTAGTTATTTCCGTATTAATTCAGTTATGACATAATTTTAACATTCATGTTAATACAATTTCTTAAGAAATAATTTTGAATAAAGACTTGAGGGCTAACATATTTTCAACTTATTGAGAAAAATGGCATTTTCTTTTTTCCATTTCCATAATAATCTGTATTTGTGGAAATAAGTTAGTCTATAACAATACACATTTCTTAACTTTTCCTAAGAGAATTTATTTTGTTACCTCAAATGAGGAAATGTGTCAATTTTTAGACTAGTACAATATCCAGAAGTATTATGATATGTTCATTTTGTTGTGTGGTAATGAGGACCTTCAGTAATATGCTTCCTTAGAAATGCATGAAAATCCCACAATTTTCACCTATTACTAGTTCCAATTTAATTTAGATTCTTGCACACAGAATTTTCAAGTAGAATGTATATGTATGTGGTGAGATTTAATCATGTATACACAAGTCAAATATGCAGGGTTGTTAAAGTGTTGTCCATTGTTTCCAGGTAAATCATATGATTTTATATGTAAATGATAAGACATTTCACTTGCTTTAACTCATTGTTTGAGTAAAAACTCCATATGTACATCATTGGGGATGTGTCAAATTATAATGTCAAATTCTAGTATTTAATACTTAGACATCATATATATATCCATGAAAAAAATATATGCATTCAAGTAACCATAACACTCATTCATTTTTATGTCCTATTTTACAACTTTAAGGAGAGAAACTTCATTTTTTTTCTCATTTTCTCATTTTCCTGTATCATTGCTTGGCCAGGAAATAGAATCCAACAATGATGGTCAAGAAATCACAATAACCTGACTTCTTTCTGAGTCATAAACAGGTATAATGGGAAAAAAAGATCCTCCTAAAAACCACCTATAGTTGGCATTTTTTGAATGAATCCTAAAGAGTCAAATTATGAAAGTATCATTCTCTAAATATAGCAAGAAAAGAAGTAGTGAAGGAGAATATTCACAGAATTGTTAGGGATATGAACAACCCATATGAAAAATAACACAAAAGAATGTAATTGAATGATGAAGAGATATTCCAAACACTCTTCCCCTTCCTTTTTGTGTTCTTTCTGTAGCATACATTGGGTGAAAAGAAAAGGAATGTTTAAATAAATCTCACTCCTTGTCAAGGTGGCTCAAGTTTTGTTTTACAGGGTATCATAGTCGGCCACACGCTGCTGGGATGAATCTTCAAACCAGGCACAATTTGTGGGAGGAAAATATTCATTGAAACTACAGATTGAGGGAAAGTTCCATAACAGCAAAAGAGACTGGCCCTCTCTAACAGGTCCAGACAGAAAAACCCATCACCTACACCACACACACAGGGAACAAGTAGGAGGGACAAGGAGAGAATTTCTTCCCTTTTATATAGCCTTAGGGTAGGGTTTTACAGCCCTTCCCTAGACTTAATGGCTTCCTGAGTCTCTGGAATTTCCTTCCTGCATGGCCCACACAGGAAAGGATATTTACTTCCAGCTTCTTTGAGCTTCTTTACATCCTGCCCCTTGATGAGAGGCTGCCTTCCTATAAACATCCTCAGAGACCCACCCAAGATAATTTAAAAAAATGAAGTTGGCAACAAAACCTAACCATCACACAGGGGGAGAAAAGAGCATCAACATAAATTTTATACCAATGATTTTTTTCTTAAAAACTAAAGGAAAATAAATATTTTTCCAAACAAACTGTGAGGGAATCTGTTGTTAGTAAACCTGCCTTAAGATTAATGTTAAGAGAACTTCAGAGAAAAAAGATTTTGTAAGTCAGAAACTTGGATCTATATAACCAAAGGAAGCAGGTAAGTGAGAGAATAAAAAGAAGTAAAATAAGATCATGCTTTCTTATTTTTATTTGAGCTAAAATAACTATCCATTTAGTTTTATAATAGCTTCAAGTATTGAGCAGTTAAAGTTTTTGAAAAGAGTAATAAAGGGACAATTGAGAATATTCTATTTTAATATTATAAAATACATGTATTACCCTCGAGGAAAAAAGGTGAAATAGAAACAAAGGAAACTATACACTTCCCTATTTTATCTGATAAAAATTTATCCCCACCCCAATCTCAAACCAGGACTTTTAGTTCAACATCACATAGCTGTAACCATAATTTCTTTCCCCTAAATGCTAAGGTGAGGTGGCATCTTCTGCTTCTTTTTGAGCTCCTGTCCATATCTGAAACTGCCTAAAAGAAGCTAGCTTTCTCCTGAGTCTCCCATGATATGTTTAGTTTTACTCTCTTCTATAGGTTCTTGGAGATATTTCCTTTGAATACTAAAATGCATTTGCTTACAAGAAGAGACATGTAACTGTGATTGCAAAGTAACTGATAGTAACAAATACTTACACATATACACAAATGCTGTGAACCCAGAATCAGTAATTCACCATGCTTTTTACTGTAAAAAATGAAGTTTAAAAATTTAAGATTAATTCTGAAGATGCCCCACAAGACGGTCAGTCTTAAGAAAATATGAATGAATGCTTGATTTTTCTTAACAGTTGAACCAACATATTTTGGAATATGTTAAGCAGTGTGGTTGAACACAATCTAGATTACTTTCAAGTAACCAGTTCAGAATTTTTCCCTATATTTATTGACAGTAATTATATACATTGATTAAGCAGGTCTTGTGATGGTGCAGTCATTTCCCTCCTTCCTGTCCTCAAGCTGCTGTGGGCCCTCCTCAGTGGGCTTGTTGAACTAGTCCATGGGATAGGGGTTATGAATTGTACTAGAGGTAGCCAGGTGTTGTTTTTTTTTTTTCCCTTTGTGTGTTGTTGCTGAGTGAGGAGATGACTCTGGATATTCTCCTCTCCCCAACCATGACTCTTATGATATTTCTTCCCCCTCTTCCACTCAGATCCCTTAGTCATGGTGGGTGAGTTTGAGGTCTGCTTTACTGTTGAGTTCTTGAGAGTCTCGGGATTTCAGTTTTGAATTGTGTTACATATCCTCAGTGTCTGCCTCCATAATCCTTTCACAGGTTATCTGAATTGCTGTGGAGGTAGATATCTTGCTCATTTTGGCCACTTCCTCAAAGGTTTCCTTTGGGCTGCATATCATAAGTTAGGGGTAGTATATCTCCTTTTTAGATGTCAGGAAGCTTTGAAAGGGGGAGAATTTGGCATTTCTACTGAAAATAATGTGATGTCATGAAGATAAGGGTAAATTAAGTATCTTAACTGATAGGGATTTATTATTTTTAGGGTTTAAAAGTATGAAGAGAGAGTTTTGAACACACAAGATTGTTGAATTTGCTATGTAAATGTCATCCACATATACTCAAAGTGTCCTGTCTATCTCTCTTGCATACACACATGCACAAACAGTAGTCACTTGGTACAGTTATTAAATAATTATACATGTTTAATGATTTTGAATGTTGAGTAATAGCAAGGTCATTTTTGAAAGCATCTTTTCCTTAAAAAACTAAAGCCTTTTTCTTATGTTCACAGTATTTTTTAAATGCTCAGTAGTTTTATTTGTGCTTTTCATGTCATTTGAGACTAGAGGAAAATTTTAACATTAGTTTTACTATCTGACCCCATCAAAGCAACCTCCAGATGTGGCATATTTGTGTTGATATTGGGCTCCACAGTATGATTTTATCTATTTGTACTTATATAAGGTATTGTTGAAGACAACCTATTGTATGTGTGCTTGTTTATGTAATTGTTTTTAGATGACTGTAGCTTTAACTGCAGTTGTAGAAAATAAAACAGAAAGATAGCATTTACATATTACCTACTTCCAGCCATGAATATATACAACACAAAATTATCGAACAACATCACAATTACTAAAACCAATATGCAGGATGCTTTATCACAAGGATCTGTCACTGTTGCTCTTTTGTGATGTGACTGGCTTCTTCTGATTTCCTCATACAATTTTGTCCTTTTAAATGTCACATAAATGTAATATTTTAATACTGCCCTTATTTACTTAGCATGATTTTGTGGAAATCCTTAAGGTTTGTTCTGTATATCAGTAGTGTGTTTAACCATTTATTGTTAATAAACATCTGGATTTCTTCTAGTTTCTGCCTATTAGATGAAGATTCATGTACTAGTTTTTGTGCAATAGTTTTCATTTCTCAAGAATTGATGCTTCAAGATGAAATGTTTGGATTATAAATGGTGGTTGCTTTTTAATATTTTTAAAGCAGAAAGCAGCCAAACATTTTTTTAGAGTAGTTGTACTATGATACATTCTCATTGACAATTTTTTTTACAGTTTTTTTATTGTCCATAATAAGCTACAATATTTAGTGGGCAAACAATGAGTTGTTATCCCCAATTCTCTGCTGCCCTCTCCTCCCCACTCCACTGGATAACCTCCTCCATGGGTCGTCTGGATCAGTCCTTGTGACAGGGGACCATGGATAGCCTAGTATTCAGCCAGGTTCTCCTGGCCATGCCTTTGGATAATCTCCCCCACCACGGCTCTCACAATATTTCCTCCCCCTCTTCTGCATAGTTCCCTAAGTCATACATGGCCCCAAGACGGCAGTTAGTGTAGTGCTAGAAGGCACTGCACAGGCTGCCAGGGGAAGCTGATTGTCATGGTTTGATCCAGGTGTCCCCCACAAACAAATGAATGTGTTCTGCTAGATCGATCCTCAGCTGATGGCAATTTGGGAATTAGAACCTCATTAGAGTGTTGTTGGGGGTGGGCTTATGGGGGTTATAAGCCAGCTTCCCCTTGCCAGTGTTTGGCACACCTTCCTGCCACTGTTTGCAGTGCTGTGGCAGAGGTGATGTCCAGCCCTCTGCTCATGCCATCGCTTTCCCTGCCAGAATGGAGTCTCCCCTCGAGTCCATAAGCCAAATAAACCCATTCCTCCATAAGCCGCTTTTGTTTGGGTTCTTTCTGCGCAGCAACTAGAAAGCTGACTGCAACACTGATCAATGACAGCTAGAATAAACAGAGACCATTGACACAAAACACAATCTGTGATCATGAGTTGGCTGACCACTCCTCCTACTGGGAGAGAACAGCGAACCAAGAAAGGAGCACATGTGTAATGGAGGAGCCAGGGCCTGGGGGAGACAATCAACAGCTTTCAAATTTGGCCAATTTTCCACTTGGTGAGGGAGACCCCTTGGCTGGAACCTGGGATTCAGGACTATGGGCACTGGATCCCGTACTCTTGGGCTCACTATGACAGGGAGGCTACTAGGGATAGAATCTAGGTAGTCCAGAATTGTGTATGTTTGTTGGCCTGCACTGATCTCACTCTCCGATGGAGATTGTGTTTGTATTTTTCAGGATGCAGCGAGAGACAGAGAGAGAGAGAGAGAGAGAGAGAGAGAGAGAGAGAGAAAGAGAGAGAGAGAGAACAACAACAGGGCTATCACCTTGTGGGTCTGGCTTATGTGGGTCCTGGGGAATTGAACCGGGGGCCTTAGGCACTGGAAGCAAGTGCCTTAACCGCTGAGCCATCTCTCCAGCCCTCCCATTTTCAGATTTTTTCCAGGGCTTTTACCTACTTTCATTTCTGTGAGATACTCATACATTGCACTGCTACTGCTGGTGGTGGTGGTTGGCTAAATATTATTTATGCATATTGTAAACTATGAGGATAAGAAACATACTCTGAGCCATACTCTACCTCAGGGTGAAAGATTACGCTGATGCTTAAATATGAAGTTAGAGCAAATGAGCTTTAAATATTTTCATCATTTCATTTTGTGAAACACTAACTTATATTTATATTTATATCATAAATCAAAAGTTATGAGATGAAAACATATATGAAAATGTTCTTATCTAGTTTTGATAATATTAAATTCAAAATAATTATCTAAAATTCAAGACAGGTCTCATTTTTTATTTTATATGAGATTTGTCACAGAAATCTGATGGTCATATTATAGAATTTAAAGAGTGTAATCAGCAACTTAAGTAAAAATATCATAGTAAGGTTCAATATGCATTTTCTATTAATTTTCATTTCCATACCAAGCAATTACATGCTTGACATAGAAAATGAAGATCACTTTTAGAAATGTTAGTTTAAAAAACTCTCAAATACTATGTTGGAGATTATTAAATTGCCAAAGATATATATTTCAGAAAACATGTTATTTTTTTTACAAAAAAAATAGCTCTTCTTATGCATATGATATAATAAAGTGATAAATACTAAGTTAGAAGATGGAGATTTCTACTGGCAAAGGATGGTTTGCAAGCATTCTAAATGAATGACATGTTTCAACTCTGTCCATTTAGTACAGAGAGAGAACCATTTATTTGTAGAACCACTAAATAATTATTAGTTCAATGTCTCATAGAATGATTTGAATAATTTAACACAAAGGAATTTAAACAAAGAGTAAAATACTAGGGAAAAAATTATTATTGGAGTTCATACCTACAATTGAGGACTTTAGGAGAATTCCTTCATCCCATTGTAAGAGTGCTCTTTATTTTAGCAGAAAACCTTTCCTATGAGATTTCTCACATTCTGCCTCCAGAACTCAGTTGTTCCATTCTGCTACTGCTTCTCTTATTCCAATTGTGGCCATTATCAATATATGACTTCTGATTGGATCTCAAAGGCAAATATTAACTTTGGGACACAGCATATTGTTTAAAAATGCATAGATTAATTGGAACATTTTTTGTTATTTAGCAGTGTGGATTTTTTTGGTGGTGTTTAAAAGGGAAAAGAAATGACTGGCTTGTAAAAGTTAATTCTTGATCAAGATTTTCTGCTGTTATGTTGGATATTTACATGAATGTTACATAAAACATTGTTAGTTCTGTACTGAGGCATTTTTATGTTAAGAGGCTTTTGAGAGCAAGAGGACATCCGCTGTGTTATTCTGGTTTGGATGCTAATCAAAACACAGTTGAGCATTATTTGAATTCACAGGGCTTGCCATGCTGGGAGCACAGCCTTATATGTAGTGTCCATGGGCAGTCCTATTATGGGAAACCAACTTGAGAGAAAAGGCGGGTCACTTGCTTGTGCACAGGTCCTGGAATTTGAAATATCCAGAGGCCTCTACAGAATCCTGGCATCAGTTACTATGTTGACTCACCCTGTGTTGGGCTCACTCACTTTCCCCTTACAGGACTCAAATCTTCGTGGCAATTGCCTTCAGAGAAAAGCAAATAGGAGCAATTGAAGTATTATTTTTTTGGCAACACTGCTGAAGTTCTTTGTCTTCTCATCTATGTATCTAAGCCTGCTCGAGTTGTGCGAAATTTTCAACAAGATTTTTATCCTCGCCTTGATATACTCTTCTTTTCCAAATGCTTTGGTGGGAAGACGTAGAAGACTGTTGTAAGTACAAAGTAACTGAAAATATCTTTAACTGTGGCATAACTTTCAGCTTTTGTCAAACGCATTGAGCAGGCATATTGAATTTTAACTTATTACTGTTGTTTATAAACAAATGATTATAACTGTTATGAAGATATTCTATGTACTTTAGAATCAAAATATATGGAATATATATTCATGTATATGTATTTCACACTGGAAAATATATTCAGAGGCACAGTTGAATCATTTATTGCAATTTGATGAACTCAGCTATTTTGTTTAAGAAACTACTAAGATTATAGAGTATGTATAACTCAGTTTGAGTATATATAACACATATTGGGTGACTATGAAGTAGCTTCTAGTTTTCTTATGGTATTATTTTCATGGGTGGTTCTCTACTTAGTAATGGTTTCTTGTGGAGCAGTGAACTGACTTGTATTCTCAGTGAACTAATTTCTCTATGGGAATAACACATAGGCCTAAAATTAGAACATTTATAATCTGTCATATCTTTTTTTAGGGGAAATAAATTGTGGTGGACATACTATGAGTGCAAAATATATTGAGAGAGATTTAATTTCTAAGTTTTATATATCATATTCAATTTTTACATGTTATTTTCTATGTTATGTCATGATGTTACTTTAATACTACAACCTGGCCTCACAAATTACCAGACAGAATCTTGGTGAAAAAGGAATATAAAAACTTCAGGGACATATAATCATATTTTTTTTAGTAAAAGTAAAATCATCATGCTTTTTCATGGCTACTATGACCTAGCAATTTAGGGGGAAAATAGATACTGTTCTATATAAAAATGTACTAGTTTATTTTTAAGAAATCAATGGTGACTAATGAATTTAAAAACTGACTGCTAACACAACAGCGAAAAATCTATATAAAAATAATACACAATGAGGACAGTGTGTCTCTAAAGGAAGAGTGAAGATGACCGTTTTCCCTCTATTTTTGACTTGTTTAGTCATTCTGAAATAGATATTAAGAAGATAGCTATAATTAAAAATGAAAAAATAAATCACTACAAGTAAAGCTTTACAACTTGTAAACAGTCAAACATAGTGTCAAAAACTACAGAACTAAAATCAACATTTTATGCTTATTGATTCCTAATAGATGCTACTAGATTTCATATAATAACATGGATTTTGATTGCTTCCTCCCAATATTTCTATGGTGAGCATTAGAATTGCTTTCTAAACTTAAAAAATTCTTCTGTTTAGTGTCAAATATGTACAGCATAAGATATTCTTTGTAATATACAGGCAAATGTATGCACATTTGTATTTACTACTTTTATGCCTTCATATTAGGAAATTGTAAATATCATCAAAATAATTTGCTAATAGTAATTAAATTTACAAATTTTAAGCCATTCTCAAGTGTCCAAAGTACTTTCTAAGACTATCAGAGATGCATTTCTGAAATGAAAAAGGCAACCTTACACTATAATTGGCCACATATATTCAAATAAGACTTCAAATTTTAAAACTTGAAGAAAGTGAAACTTTTTGTTACCTGCACCTATATTCGTTATTATAATACATTTTAAGTACCTTCCACTAATGCTTTCATACAGTTTAACAAAGTGTTCATGAAAAGATGAAAATATTCCCTGGGTTATATTTTACATAAACTTTATCTTTTTAAAAACATAGTACAAGTTGGAGAGGTCAATATTTGCATATGGTGCCTTTCATTGAAATACATAAAGCAGCATATTTGGTTGGCTGATAACTCAGTTTTGGTTTAGATGAGATTAATGTATTATCAGAAGAATATATTTTTAGAATTGAAGAAAAATGGGTACTATTTAACAATAATGTAAATATAGTTTCACTTTTACTTGTATGGCATTCATTTGAAATCTTTGCAGCCCAGGTAATTTGCTCTATGTAAAACAAACTGTCACATTCTTAACTATTTGTGCACACTAATAAAAGATTAAAACCTTTACTATCTTATAAAATACAGGGTTCGTTTTTCATTCTACTCTATCTTCCTTCACAGCTTTACCAAAGAATAAAACAAGGTGATTCCTCTTGCAGTTTCTTCTATCATTTTCCACTAATTTATTAAGTATTATTTACCATATTTTCTCCAATTTATTTTTTGTTGCAAATAAATGAAGGATAGTAAGTTGTGAGAATATATGTTTATAAATAAATATATATGCATATGCATTAATCACAAAGTACTACATTGTCTAAAAGAGACAAATTGACTCTTGATTGGAATTCAATGTTTTCTTAAGATAATTTTTGTGTCATGTTAATATTTTATTTACTGTTTTATATGGATACCACTTTAAGGAATTATCTAGTAACACTAAATATTTTTTGCCAAACCAAATGTAATCTCTGAAGGAAGGTTCAAATTCAGGATTTATATGGCTTGAGAGTATATAATTGTGACATGCAATATAAAATTATTAATATAAAATTAGAACCATGTGAAGTGTCCCTGTAAATGAAGCTTTCATAATTTCATAGGATATCATCTCTGACTACAAAGAGTCTGTGGGGCTGATTTTTTTCCTAGTCACATTTTAAAATAAAAGTGAAATTAGTTATATTTCTTTGAGGCATATAGTATTTTTCAAAGACAGTCTTTTATTTCATGCAGATTAGAGAGTGAAATGAATTTATAATGGTAGAATTTGAAATTTCTCTCATTCTGAAAAGATACATTGATTAAAATTAATAGAGGTGGTGCCGTTATTTCGATATACAGGGTATGTAATTTGAAGGCAAGCCAAATAACCATGACAAGGAATAATGATGACCTTGGTTTATTTTTATACAGTACATTCAGGTTTTGATTAGATCCATAGAGAGGCAATAGTTTTCTATCTCATAGTCCTGCTTTAGTACTAGGAGGTGTGCATTTTGTTATCAAAGCAATTGGTTCATATTGGAAACCATTATGTGTTTTTTTGTCATGGGGATTGCATATGGGAAACAGTTTTTTTTAAATATTTAAAAAAATATTTTATTTATTCAAATTCAAGCAGAGAGAGAGAGAGAGAGAGAGAGAGAGAGAGAGAGAGAGAGAGCACACCAGGGCCATCATCTTGTGGGTCTGGTTTATGTGGGTACTGGGGAATTGAACCAGGGGCCTTATGCACTGGAGGCAAATGCCTTAACCTCCGAGCCAGCTCTCCAGCCCTGGGAAGCACTTTTTGTTAAATGAATCTCAGTTCCTTTAACATAATTTCATGAAAAAAATATGTGGCATACTGATTTTTAAAGACAAATAATCTCAGAAATAAATACATTGCTCTCATTACATTTCTCCCCATGTAGGAGTATGTAACTCCAGGTACAGTGTTTGCCCAGTTTTCACAAGGTCTTGGGTTCTATCTCATTACTGAGAAAATTCTATTCAATTTCCCTATATGCAATATTGAAACATGCATGGCATTGAAATTTTTCATTTTAATATAAATATGAAAGTTCAAATGGAAATTATTTAGTATAGATTAGTACTTGGCAAATTTTAGGGATTTATTTATTTGTATCCCACACAATATTTTTCCTAAAGGCAGTATAACATTTTAAGCTCCCTTCACTTAATATACATAGTGAATATGAGTTAAAGATATTTGGAAACCATCTTTTAATGGTGCAATAGCTATTGTATATAAATAACTCATGTGCAAATTTTAGTTTCAGTATTAATATGATTTGGCTTACTTTTTACTAAAATATACAATAAAATTTTTGATTTTTACCACAGATTATAGCATATTATAATATGAAATGTGCCTTCATATACCAGATTGCTTTTCCAGAAATCCTGGAACATTTTGCAACTCAAAGCATATAACCTTTTTCTTTCCTCATCCATGATTTTTGCATTGAATATTACAGCAAGAAAAATGCGAACTTTCTGATAAATGCTGATAGGCATAAGACCAAAGAGGCAAAAAGAAAATTGTGTGGTGGCTCATACTTTAAAAAAAAATCTTCATCTTCCACTTTCACACCAGGACTATTAAAAAAGAAAAGGTATGGGTTGAGATAGGTTAAGGCATTTGCCTGAAAAACTTAAGGACTCGAGTACACTTCCACAGTACCTAAATAAAGCAAGATTTTTTAAATGGAGCATGCATCTTCAGTTCATTTGCAGTGGCTAGAGGCCCTGTCACACCCATTCTCTCTCTGTCTTTCTGTATGACTCTCTCTGCTTGCAAATAAACAAAAAAATATTTTTAATATATATATATATTATATATATTATATATATAATATATAATATATATATATATATATATTATATATATATTATATATATATTATATAATATATATCATGCATTTCTTGTAACCTGCCGTATTTAGACAAATATATATATTTTATATATATATATTATATATATATATATATTATATATATATATATAATTATATAATTATATAATATATATCATGCATTTCTTGTAACCTGCCGTATTTAGACAAAACCTCTTCAAATCTGAATCACATTTATGTTTAAAATGATATGATTCATTCAAAATATTTGGGAAGTTCATTAGGTAAAGTATGTAGCTCAATTGGTTAAGTCTTTGCCTAACACACAAGAATCCTGGATTCAGTCCCTAGCACCACATGTAGTAATGAAAACCTGTAAGCTCAGCAATGCACATGGAAGCCAGGGAAGGATGGGAAGTTCTTAAGCTCAAGGACATCTTCAGCTATATAGCAAGTTGGAGACCAGCCTGGCTTATATGAGATCTGTTCTCAAAAAGTAAAATAAAATTTGTGATGTACTTTAGTTCTTACATTTGGCTTTGCAAAGAATATATAACATTAAACCTTGAAAAAACAAGTGTTTCTATCAGTCATGATGAAGTTTAGAGATTTTTTAAACCTGATCTCTTTAATTATCTTTTGCCTCAATACCTCATTGTCACCCTGTAATTATTCCTACACCACTAATGGAAAGTGAGTGAAAATAGACAAGTGTCCTTCACTGAAGTTGAACTGTAATTTCTCTGGCATGCTGATAAAATTTTGTTCTTACTATTTATTGTATTCTTTGTTCTTAAAGGAATCTTCCAGAGCTATTAATTCAGTGTTTTCATTTTAAAGAATGAATTTTTCATAAAGTTAAAATGTTGAAAAACTGGTATTTTTCATGTCCATTTTGAAAGGTGGAATTTATCTTGCACAAATTTACCTATTTAGTCTTATGAAGAGCTTTGCCTATATTTTTGTCATTTAACTTTTGTTCACTTTATATGTGTAAATAAAAAAAACATGGCTGCTCCATTGAGTAGGAGGAATATTAAAATTCATTATGTGAGGCAATGATTATCTATGGAGTAAAAAGGGAATGTAAATAACTGAGTGGGTTTTAAACAAGAATAACATATTTTTAAAATTCAGAAAAAACACAAATGTTTGAATTAAAACATTTTTAGTTTTTATTTACAAATATTGAAACCATGAATCAGTATAGTAAAGATGATGAATTCACATAAGTTAAAAAACAGAGTTTATTTTTTTAATTTATCTTCACATTTTAGATGCACTTTGTCTCCACTCACATATTGGCACTATTAAAATGCCAGCATAAATTGAGCACAATCATTCTCTATCCTTTCAAAATTATAGACAAACAATGGGCCTTCCTTTGAAAAGTTTTTGCTTTTTATTTATTTTGTCTTAAGTTTTTCTTCCCTCAAACCTCCATTTTTTTTTTTTTTTTTGCTAAGACTATAACAGAATCAGGGCTATAAAAGGGCATAAACAACACTAGCTTTTTGCTCATTCTTGGCACACATTTTGATTTGTAAAAAACTTGTCTCCTTTATCAGATTACAGTTGACACAGTACCTCAGCCCAAGTGCTGATTTAAAGGGCAAGAGAAAAAGCTCTCTGCTACAAGTGCAGATTTTAGCCTTGGAAACTCCGTAAGATTAAATATATAGAATAAGAAAGAACATCATAGAATCAGATCTGCCAAAGTTTTTTCATCAAAGGTATATTGAGTTATTAATTTTTTATGGTTATACTTTAGGTGGCAGTGCTATAAATAAGTTGGTGTGAAAGTAGAAAAAAATATTATCATAAAGATGAAAAACCATAATCTCATTCATCACAATAGCTGTCATATGAAAATGAGAGAAAGAAAAGGGAAGTTAGACTTCATAAAGCATTACCAGATGCAATAACTGTTGGCATGTAGGTGGTTAACTGAAAGGCTAAGGAAGCTCAGACAGCTGGGAATCCTGATTTAGTAGAGGCTGAAGGGCAGGGCAGGACCCATGTGAACAGCTGCTGAGGAGTGCGAAGATTCCTTAGGATTAGGTGTACACCATATCCTTCATGATCTGTGTCAGAGAGCATCAAGTATTCTAGAAGGTTCACTTGGCTCATGCCTATGACCTTTGCAGGGTTTTATTTTAAACTGAAAGTAAGACTTGCTCTCAAAATAAATCCATAAATGAAAATATTGTGAGACATGGCTTCAAGTTTGTATTGCATAGTTTCCCGTGACCATTATCCCTGGAAATTGGAAATGATTTTTATGTCCATTTATTCATTTGATGCATCACATATGTATGGTTTCCATTTCAAACAAGATGTAGTGCTATGCTTTGGATATAATGTTCTAAACAAGCAAATTCATAAGTTGCTGGAATTTAAGGGATTGTATACAATATTTCCTCTGTTTAATTGGAATTTTAGTTGAATGTTGTTATAATGGCATATAGTAGTGAGATATATACTAGTCCTAAAAATTTGGGAGATATTACTAAGTAAATAATTGTCACTGCAAGGAGTGGGATTCAAGAAAGGAGAACAAAAATGTTCCAGTGGCAGTGGAAGTTAGTATTATTAAATATGTATAGCAAGTTCTGATTTCTAAGAATTTGTAAATGTGGAAATGAGCCCAGCTGAAAGGTTGGGCTTGAGATCAATTACTTAGAGGTCTGAATTTCCTTGAAATTGTTTGTCATTATATGTTCAATTAGAAATAATAGAAGCAATTAGAAAAAAATAGATTGAGGGCTAC
Organism: Zapus hudsonius; assembly: GCA_004024765.1. Classification (NCBI taxonomy): domain Eukaryota; kingdom Metazoa; phylum Chordata; class Mammalia; order Rodentia; family Dipodidae; genus Zapus; species Zapus hudsonius. The sequence goes on along the minus strand of PVHP010032865.1, from coordinate 2,084 downwards.
CAATCTGAAGTCTTTCAGAAAAAAAAGATTGGTTTGACAGGAATGGTGACCTTGAAGTTGAATGAAATGGATGCATGCAAATTAGTTTGTAAGTTAGAATCTGTAGCAATTGATACTGAATTGCATGCAGTCTTCTTCATGATAATGGACAACTGAGTAGAAGGTAATGACAGTTACAAGAAGACTGAAAAGGGAGCTGGAATAATAGGAAGGATTATGCTAAGGATACTGAATGCATTATGGAGAGTTTGGGTATACTGAAGGTTGAAATTTTAAAATTAGAAACAAAGTTATGGGTGATTTATATGTGCAAGCCATGGAATGAATGAGACCAGCCAGAATAAGCAATTCATTTGAGGAAGAATTCAGAATGAAAGACAATTGCATTCTAAAACATCAGAGAAGAAGCGTCTAGATACAGTGACAAAAGTGGAAACAAGATATTTCTCTAGAAAGGGCTATTCCTTTCAACCTACAATTAAATGACTTTGTGAATGAGTTCACTTCACCACCAGGTGCCTTGGTTTCCACAGGCTCTGCCATCTGTTTACAGCTAATTCCCTCTTCCACATTGCTATTTCAGTGAGAAAGCACCAACACATTGCCTTATTAGAAAAGCTTAAATCAATATTTAAATTGTATAATGTATTCCGTTTTTTTTCCTATACTCTGCACTTCCTAAAAATACCTTCTTTGGAAACCCTATTTCAACTGACTACTGTATAATGAAATGGGGTTTCAGTGTAAAACATTCATCATAGTCTGAATATCAATTGCTCAGTCAGAGTTGTTAAATATTAAGAAAAGTCATCCTTTAGAGAATACAGAATTATATAGCTATTACAAGGTAACTCTGTACTTAATTTAATGCTCTTTTAGTTAATATAGATTCTTATTGGAGAACTGTCTAGAAATTCTTGAGAAGGATAAATGAAATTGATTATTCTCATATATTTCAAAATGGTAAAAAATACTTAGAAAACATTGACAACTCAGTTTAAATAAAACCAGAGTGATACCAAAGAGGTAGAAGGCATTTGCATAATTGAAATTTAATCATGGTTGAGTAAAACGTTCTTTTTTTTAATTTTTTTAAAATTTTTTTATTGTCCATAATGAGTTACAACATTTATTTAGTGGGCAAACAATGAGTTGTTATCCCCAATTCCCCACTGCCCTCCCCTCCCCCCTCAACTGGATAACCTCCTCCATGGGTCGTCTGGATCAGTCCTTGTGAGAGGGGACCATGGATAGACTAGTAATAAGCCAGGTTCTCCTGTCCGTACCTCTGGATAGTCTCCCCCACCACGGCTCTCACAATCTTTCCGCCCCCTCTTCCGCATATTTCCCTGAGTTGTGGTGGATGAGTAATAAGTTTGCTTTAAGGTTGTGAGCTTAGGGGTCTTTGTGTCGAAAAGCGTTGGTTTCTGTTCCACTGGCTAATCCTGTGTTGATTTAATGGCTGTGGCTGTGGGCCCCTTGTTCATCTCGTCATTCTCTGTGGAGTTCCATTTGGATCCTCCATTGTATGACTGTGGTGGCTCCTCTCTTTCCAGAATCTCAGCTATCGGCCTACGGTTGGTTGGTAGGGTTAGATGAGCCCCAGCACTCTCGCTGCATCCTGAAAGATACAAACACAATCTCCATCGGAGAGTGAGATCAGTGTAGGTTAACAAATATACACAATTTTGGATTACCTAGATTCGATTTTTAGTTGCCTCCCTATCAATTGGTCCCATAGTGCATCTTGTTTTGGGAGCCTAAGAGTACGGGATCCGGTGCCTAACGCCCTTAATCCCAAGTTCCAGACAAGGGGACCCCCTCAATAAGTGGAAAATTGGCCGAATTGAAAGCTGTTGATTGTCTCCCCCAGGCCCAGGCTCCTCCATTACACAAGTGCTCCTTTCTTGGTTTGCTGCTCACTCCTATTAGGAGTTGTGGTCAGCCTACTCATAACCACCGATTGTGTTTCCTCCCAGTGGTCTCTGTTTAGTCCAGCTGTCATTGATCATTTTCCCCTGGCATCCTGTGCAGTGCCTTTCAGCACTACACAACCTGCCTTCTGGGGGCTGGATACCATTCCG
>PVHP010032864.1:0-20051 GCA_004024765.1 Zapus hudsonius | reverse complement strand
GATTCCCCAGTACCCACATAAAGCCAGATACACAAGGTGGCGCGTGTGTCTGGAGTTCATTTGCAGTGGCTGGAGGCCCTGGTGCTCCCATTCTCTCTCTGTCTCTCTCTCTCCCTGCCTCATTCTCTCTCACACACTTTCTCAAATAAATAAATGCATACTTAAAAATATATATAATTTTTAAGATAAAAAGAGACAGACAGGAAGAGAATGAGTGTGGGTGCACCAGGGCCTCCTGCTACTGCAAACTCCAGATGCATGCACCACTTTGTGCATCTGGCCTTATGTAGGGACTGTGGAATCAAACCTAGGCTGTCAGGCTTTCAGATTTATAAGCAAGTACCTTTGACTGCCGAGCCATCTCTCCAGCCCCTGTGCAAACTTTTAAAAGAGCTGCAGACAGCAAAATGACTGTATTAGGACCTGGGACCTGCCATTGACTTCAAGGTGACATTTCTTAGGTCCTTGAATAATTGTGAGGCCACGGGGTGAGACAGTCAAGTCCCCATAAATGCTGTGCACATGCTTTTAAACACCATCTCGCTGCTCTCCTAGTGTGGAGATGCATGTACAGTGGGAAAGATGATTGACAGAATGTGAGAGCACACATGGCCCTCCCCTCCCCCAACCTAGATGAGCCTCAGGGAGAAGCTGGAACTATGATCATCACATCACACATCTGGACATCCTGGCCCCTGGTCCTGATGGAGACGAGGGCCAGGGAAGGGGAGAATGCGGTCGTCTGTCTTGGTGGTCCACAGTCTCTTCCCTTCCTTTATATTAACTTCAGTGGCTTGGTACCCAAGCCTGTCTCGAACCGCTTCTGTGGATGCTTAAACACCAGAGGCTGCAAACCAGCAAGGGTTAGCAGGCACCAGGGTCACCGAGTCGGAGGGAGGGTTGTTCTGGAAGCCTGCTAGGCTTCAAGTACCCTCATTGCCACACAACACACTTTTAGCCCCAAATCCAGCCGCTGCCAGCTGGCCAGCGACCACCTTGACTTAGGGTAATGATAATGAGTTCCACATGTTTCTACGAGAGAAACCAGCTAAGCTTTCTTTAAGCAATTCCTTTGGTCTTCTCTCCCTCCCAGCTTCCAGCTCACACTCGCTCCATTTGTTCCTGGTGAGGGGGTGAGGGAAGGGGCTGAGTGGGCAAAGACAAGGCAGAGAGGTGGTATTCCAGAGCCTCAGGGTAGGGGGCTGTGTCCAGCGGTCCCTGGTGGTGGTCTGTCACTCTGGGAGAACTGTGGCCACAAGGCCTCAGGAATAACAGCCTTTGCTCTGTGAAAAGAGCCCTGGTTGGGAATCCAGGATGCTTGGGTTCAAATTTTGTCTTTTTTTTAAAATTTATTATTATTTAAAAATATTTATTTATTTATTAGTGAGCAGAGAGAAATAGAACAGAGACAGAGAATGGGCGCTCCAAGGGCCTCCAGCCCCTGCAAATGAATTCCAGACGCATGAGTCACTTTGTGCATCTGGCTTTACTTAGGTCCTGGGGACTCAAACCCCGGTCTAAAGGGTTCCCAGGCAAGCTCCTTAACCGCTGGGCCATCTCTCCAGCCCTGGCTGTTGTTTTACATGTGTATGTGGTGTGTGTGCTTGCAAGTGTGTGGAGGTCAATGAGGGATCTTCCTCAATCATTTTCTACCTTAGTTTTTTTTCTTCTCTCTCTCTCTCTCTCTCTCTCTCTCTCTCTCTCTCTTCCACCTTAATTGAGAATGGGTCTCTCACTGAATCCAGAGCTCACTGACCAACTTAGCTAGACAAGCTAACCAGCAAGCCTGAGGAACACTCTTGTGTCCCTAGTGCTGAGAGTACAGACATTACCACCTGACATTTTTATGTGAGTGCTGGGGATTTGAACTCAGGTCCTCATGCTTGCATGGCAGGTACCTTACTAACTGAGTCATCTGTCCAGTCCTGAGATGCTGACTTCGAACTCAATATGTAGTAGAAGGTAGACATGAAGACATGAACTTTTTAAATATTTTATTTATTTATGAGAGAGAGAGAGAGAGAGAGAGAGAGAGAGAGAGAATGGGCACATCAGGGCCTCCAGCCACTGCAAATGAACTCCAGATGCTTGTGCCCTCTTGTGTATCTGGCTTTACATGGGCACTGGGGAATCGAACTCAGGTCTTTCTGCATTGCAGGCAAGCGCCTTAACCGCTAAGCCATCTCTTCAACCCGAAGACATAAACTTTAAAAAAAATTTTTTTTTTTTTTGGTTTTTCAAGGTAGGGTCTCGCTCTAGCCCAGGCTGACCTGGAATTCACTATGTAGTCTCAGGGTGGCCTTGAACTCACAGCGATCCTCCTACCTCTGCCTCCCAAGTGCTGGGATTAAAGGCGTGCCTACCACGCCCAGCTAAAAACTTTTATTGATAGCTTCCATAATCATAGATCATAAGCCATTATGATTCCCTCCCCACCCTCCCTCATATCTCTTCCCCCTCTCAATTAGTCTCTGTTTTATTTCGGTATCATCTTTTCCTCCCATTATGTGTAGGGATTATCAGGCACTGTGAGGTCATGAATATCAAGGCCCTTCTGTGTCTGGAAGTTTTGCATTGTAAGCAGTCCTACCTTCCTTTGGGAGGACATGAATTCCTGACCCTCCTACCTCTACTTCCCTAGTACTGGGATTGCAGGCAGGAGCCATCATGGATGCCTCCTTTTGTTTGTTTCTCTGATCAGGGTTTTGCTATGTAGACTTGGCTAGTCTCAAACTCTGGATCCTCTTGCCTCTGCCTCCTGAGTGCTGGCTTTGCAGGCAGGCACCATTCCTACCACTGTCTTGCTATCCTGTCCCTCTCTGGACCACACGTGTGACTTCTGAGGGCTCTTCCATGCCTGACAGGCTTAGATATAAAATGAATGAATGAATGAATGAATGAATGAATGAATGGCTGTCCCTTGCCTGCTCAACACAAGTGGTCCTAAGCACCCTGGCCAACCTGGGCTTCCGGCCCAAGGGTGCTTCTATCTTTAACATCTGGCTCACAGAAGAAACAAGGTGATGGTCAGGAGGAGAGACAGTGTCTCCAGATAGATCAACAGCTTGGGTGGCAAAATGGGGGGCTATGGGGAGCACCCATCCATGAGGAGGGAGGGATGTGAGTCTGAGCTGGAGGAGGGGCCACAGAGAGCTACCCCCTCCTTATTTGACTTGTCAAGGCCACCCCAAATCCTGGCCTCAACAAGAACCTGCTCCTTTGATCCTGCCACAGCCTGACCCCCACACCTTGTCCACTTAAGCCAAAGTCCTACCCACGCTGGCCCCCAAGCCCTGCCAGACTAGTGGAACCCCAGTTCTAGCCAAACCCTGACCCATCACTCTACAGTATGCAGAGTGACCCCTTGACCTTGCCGCTGACTGACCCCGCGCAGGGGGACATGGCAGGGGGCGGGCTGGGGGAGGGGCGTCCCGGAGGAGCCCGGTGACCTGCGGCCACTCTGGGAAGGTCGGGAAGGCCTGGTGCAGGGCATGTCGCAGGCGCTCGAGGAATGCGAGTGGCCTGCAAGAATGAAGGAAGGAAGGAACGGGGTGCGATCCAGGGGCAAAGCTCGGTGGAGGCAGGAAGCGGGGTGGAGGTGGGGGGTGCGCGGAGGCTGCAGCGGGAGAGCGGTGGGGTCAGCGACTCTGCCGGGTGGGGGCCCCCCTCTCGACCCCCCCAGGCTCGGGAGGCTGGGAACTGAAGGCCGGGCGGCTGCTGGCAGAGCGGCGGGGGCGCCGCGAGGCTCCGGATGGGCTGCGAGCCCCGCCCGCAAGCTGCGGAGGGAGCCGGAGCCAGAGCGGAGCCAGAGCTCAGACATCCGGGCGCCAGCGAACACCTGCGAGCGGCCCCCAGGGCCCGGGGGGGCGGGGGAGCGCGGGCGCCCGACGGGGCGGGGCGAGGGGCGGGGCCTCCTCGGGCCCCGCCCACCCGGGCTCTGCGCCACGTGGGCCGAGCTCCACCCAGCCCCGGCGCCGGCGAGCCGCGGCTCTCTCCCCCGAGGCCCGCGGGGTGGGCAGGGGGCGGCTCTGCGGGAAAAGAGAGCGACCATGGTTTAAAAAAAAAATTAGGGTGCAGCCTGGGGGTCTGGGGAAGAGTGTAGGCCAGGAGACGCTGTAAGGCCCGGAAAATCGATAATTAAGGGGTGTCCCACGCATTTAGAGAGCGTGTCACCGGGCTTCTCGGAAGGCCACCCTTTCTGGTGTCAGGGGCATGAAGTTGAATCCCTGTTTTGTTGGTAACTGTGCTGGCATTGGGCAGATTATTTCGCCCGTTCTGAGTTCGTAATGTCAACAGAACACCCAAATGTCTGTGCTTCCAGCAAGCAAACGTCTTTGACCCACTGCGCAATCTCCCCAGTTCTCAAACCTCTGTGCATTCAGAGCTGATGCCAAGATCGTCTGCGAAGTGAGCGCCAGACCCTCAGATAACAGTGAATCCTACAGTTCAGGGAGTCTAGAGTGATCTTTTTGTCCGAACCACAAAACTGCAAGGAAGGTACCATCAACCTTTTTCCATACAGGGACAGACCTGGGGGAGTTCTCGGCCTGTTCTTCAACAAGCTGCTCTGTTACTAAGGGACCAAACATGTGCCCTGCTCAGGGAATAGAGTCTGGGTACATCTGAAATAGAGACGAGAACTTGGACTTGGAAGCTAGAGAAAGCTAGCGTTCATAGACCACCACCCCCTCGCCTGCTATTCAATGGTGCCCACCTTGCTGGGTGGCTGTGATGATTAGGGGAAAAGATCGAGATGAAATGGACTCTGGCACCTGGGAGGCACTCCCATAAGTGATTAAGACAGACGACACTATCCTCAAGAGTTTTCCGACCTCGGGCTAAATTGCTTTCACTCTCTCATGACTAATGGATTGGCAAGCCGTTCTAAGCTTTTGTCCTGGCCACCTGAACCTCTCAGCCCAGGGAGTCCTGACAAGCAATTTCCTTGGAATTAGCTTAATAATACCTGGTAGGTGTGTGATGCATTTCAAAGAACTTTCCCATCATTATCTTCTGTCCTAGGAGGCTGCAGGGCTCAGAGAGAAGTGGCTTGGATAGAGTCACAAGGCTCTTTCAGCCCTTCTTCTGTCCCGTGACTTCAGAGAGGACAGGAGGCAGGATGCTGTGCAGGAGTGCCGTCTCCTAGCACGGCTCGCTCCAGATCTGCCACCTAGTTCGGAAGAGGAAACTGATGCACAGGAGAGCAGTCTCTAGCCTGCAGTTACAGCTGCTGGATGGCACATCACGGATTTGCATCCTCAGTGGGCCTGTCTCTAGAGAGCACAGCTCCCATAACGTGCCAGCCAAGGTGGGGAGCAGAGGGCTGGGGGGAGGGAGGAGACAGTGCCTACTCCCAGGCCTTCCCAGCTGGGGCCCTACGTGTAATTTGGGGCAAGGGTTTCTCACGTGGAGATCTGCCATTACTATGCAAAGGCATGCGTGATTTCTGAAGTGCACATATTTCCTTCAGAAGAAACCAGGACCCCAAAACCAGGTTAAGAACCACTAACTGACCAGGTGGAAAGATGGTTGAGAAAAGACAGAGTTTGCGCCCCTTCTGTATAACCCTGCTCACCCCAGAAAGCTCATTAGGGGTAAGTTACGCACAAAGGGTGATGACATGACCTGTTTATTATGAAATACTAAGGTAACACATGCCAGGGGCCAACACGCAAATGAGATCATATCATAAACAGGAATCCAGTGAGGCCAGGCGCCTGGTGCAGCCCACCTGGGGAGCCACTATGAGGGGGCACAGTGGCAGCAATGTAGGTGAATGTCTTACTTTCTGTCCTACTTCCAACCTGGCCCCATGGAATGACCCTAATTCTGTCTACCCCCATGAGGGATGGAGGGCTCCTTCTCACTACCAGAGGACTCGGACCAGCTAACCTGTATCCTTGTCAGCTGCAGATTAAAGGAGAGTTTCTGCTTTTCTTCCAAGTTTGGAAGCTTAGGAAGTCAGAACGTGAGGGAAATGAATAAACTGAGCACTAGCCAGGTTTCATCCTTGAAATGGGTCTGTCAGTCACAAATGCCTAGCCATCTCATGAAGCAAACTCTGCCCCACTCTTGACCACATCCCGGGCTGGAAAGGCATCACTAACTAATAACATCAAGAGAAGAGTCACTAAGTCTCCAGAGACTCAAAATGAGTCCCAAATTTGCTGGGTGAGCTTGTACTAGGCTTCTGTGAACAGAATGGGCTGGGATTAGGGATCCTTGCTCCCAACCCATCATGACCCCCTTCCCATCATCCCACCGTATCCTCTAGTTTCAGCTGGAACTTTCTCATCTCCATCTTGGGAGAAAAAGTCAATTTGTTATTTCCAAGTTCCAACCAAGGAGGATATTTCTTCCCTCAACCAGCTATCTTAAGCAACGGGGAGATCGTAAAGTGTTTAAAAATCGTTTATTATGCAAAATGTTAACTTTTATAAAAAGTTTAATATACATCGCATGATTACAGAAAGTCACCTTCCTGCAAAAAAAGGTACAAAAGCTATATACTCTATTATAGAGTTCATAAACAGGGCAGCAGAGCCTTTCTCCAAGGAGACCAGAAAACCGGCTCTAATGCCGCCTTGGCAGAGTTCGCGGGCAGCCACTCGCTCACCCCCTCTAGCCCCTCCATTCTCAGCAAAGACAGTCTTTTAACACTTGGGCGCGTGGGGGGGAGGGGGGCAGGGTGACGCTGCCCAGCTGCTGAGCAGCGCTAGCTCTTCGGGGCCACCCAAGTTCAGTTCACAGTCCTTGGCTCTCGGGCGCCAGGTCCAGCCTCGTGGCAGGGGGTTTAGGGAAGTCAAGTGGGCAGGGCGAGGTTGGAGCCCATCCATGCCCTCGGGCTTCCGGCCGGTGAAGGGTCCCAGCGTCGCGGGGTCCCAGGCGTTCGGAACGGGCGCCAGCACCTGCGTTCTGGGCGGGGGAGGAGAGAAGAGCGAGGAGCCGTCAGTTTCCGCCCAGCGCGCAAGGCGGGGGCCGCCGCAGACGAGCCGGCGCCGGGGAGGAAACTTGGGCTCTACCTCCAGCTGATAACTGCGCCCACACCGCCTCCACCCAGTTGGCGCCAAAGGACCACAGGCGGAGCTACCGCTCCCCTCCCCCTTAGAGATGACACGAGTGGAAAGGGGGGGGTCCCCTTACGACTCCAATCGTGCGCCCACTTTCCCCGATCGGTGGCCACTGGGGGAGGGCAGAAGCAACGTGCGTCAAGAACACACTCGAGATTAAAATTGGTTCTGCCAGTGACTAGAAGTGACCGTGGGTAAGAAGCCACTCACCCCTCCCTGACCCGGTTTCCAGAAACCCGGGAGAAACGTCACCCTTCCCAGGCCCTAGTAGCCAGATGTGCCCGGCAAGCCTCCGCCTCCCCGGGAAGAGACATTCGCTCACCTCGAGGTGCCAGGACGGCCGGGTCAGTGGCAGAAGCTCCTTTTGTCGTTGGAGATCACCAGTTCCGGGGCGAGCTCAGCTGTCTGAGAAAGCAGGGGAAGGAAAGGGAGAGTTACGCCAGGTAAGTCGGGGAGCTCCGAGGGACCCGCAGCATCCCAGCCTCCTGCACGGGGGCCCCGCCCCACCCCGCCGGGCTCCCGAGCGCACCTGGATGGGGAGATGCGGGCCGTCCGGGGGTCCCGGAGCCGGCTCGGCCAGGACCACCTGCAGGTCCAGGATGTAGTCGATGACGCGCTGCAGGATTTCCACCTGGCTAAGCTGAGTGCCTCGCGGGACTCCGGGGACCAGTTCTCGCAGGCGCGAATAGCAGTGGTTCATGTCGTCCAAGAGGCTCAGGGGTTCCTCGGCCGCCGGGCTCTTGCCACGGCCCCGCGCGATGGCCAGGCTGCGTTCCGACAGGCAGCACACCGCCTCGTAGCAGCCGCGCACCGGGCTCAGCGCCTTCATGGTGAGAGAAGTCGGAGGAAAAGAGAAGCACACGCCGGAGCAACTGGCAATGCGCGCACGCCCGCCGCTGCCAGCTCTTATAGAGCTCTCATCGGGGACACGCCCCCTATTCAAAATAACCCAACAGGCCACGCCCCTCGGCTCTGGGCCACGCCTCCTCAGCCCTGGGCGTTCACAGCCTGCTTAAATTGCTAACAGGCTTTCTCCGGCTGGTCTGACGCCGAAGACCGCGGAGCCGCGGAATCAAAGAATGAGGAAGCTCTGATACTGGGGAGAGGCGGGCCTCTTCGCCAGCAAGGATTTAAAAAAAAAAAAAATCACTTAAAACTATTAACTTTAAGAATTTGCCTTTTTTTTTTTTTTTCTGGCAGCGTCCCAGATCTTTGAGCTCCCGTGTCCCCTGCAAGTTCACCTTGAGCCCAGCACTGGTTCGAACCCACAACTCCTCCGAGGTCATAAATCCCTGAACAGCTAAGAAGCTTCCCCCTTCTCTCTCTCTCTCTCTCTCCCTCCCTCTCTCTGATTTTCAAGGGAAACTTGTAAGGAATTAGTGCCGCCTTGTCCCCCAATCTGCTGTTCGTCTGACCTCCAGACTCACTGGCGTCAGGAATTATCTTGTGACCAGAGGGGGGGCGAAATTAATTGCGGTGAAGCTGAGGTTACAATGAAGAAAACAGATTTGGGCTAGGCGCTGAGATTTCAGGAGGAGGAGGGGAAGGGGTTTGAGCAAAAGAACACTATTTATTTGAGCAACCGAGGAAAGGGGGAGCAGAAAGCAGCCTGGATCTATGGTTTTTTGCACGCAGAAAGAAAAGAGCACGGACCTTTTGCCCCATGGACTCCATGAAGAACCAAACATATGCCCAGTTGCGCTTAGGAAGTGAAGTTCTAAAAAATATTTATTCATTTTCAAGCAGAAAGATAGATAGATAGAGAGAGAGAGAGAGAGAGAGAGAGAGAGAGAGAGAGAGAGAGAGCGAGCACCAGGGCCACCACCTTGTGGGTCTGGCATATGTGGGTACTGGGGAATTGAACCCAGGGCCTTCCCACTGGAGGCAAGTGCCTTAACTGCTGAGCCATCTCTCCAGCCCCCGGAAGTGAATTTGATTAGTATTTTGGACCAGATTTCAAATATGGGAGACCAGTAGGGACAATTTCTATGTAAACCTTTAAAGAGGTCCCTTCCTCACTGGGTCAGCAAATCTCTCTTAACTCTTGCTTCCCCGGGCGTGCATCCTCTTCCCCACCCCTCCCCATTCTGTGCTGGGAAAACAATGGCGATTTCATTGCTGTTGTCTGTCCCTCTCTGCTGTGGAAGGACTGCCACCTGGACTTGATTATTCTTTGCTCTGCTGAAGTGCTTCCAACTCCAACGAAGAGACCAGAAGGAACCAGCAGGCAGGCAAGCTAAATCCCATATTGTAACAGGACATTGTACTCAAGTCCCTTCCCAGACGTTTGAGAATCTGTAATTCCAAGAGGCGAGTTCCCATCTTGGAAGTGAGATTCCCCCCAACGATTGCCTTCTTAATCAATCAGCTGGTAAATATTTATGAAGCTGCTTCACATAAAACAGTGTGTCCTGCTCTCAAGAATCTCACCATGTGGGGAGACAAGATTAAACACAGGAAACAATTAAGAGTTCAGTAGTGTGTGGCCCTGATTACCAGGACAATGGGAATTCTGAGCTAGGGCAGACCTCAAACAGCTCTAGTGGGAAGGATGCTAGGCTGGGATCCTGAAGCCCTAGGTTCAATATGCCCGTTCACACGTCTTGAGCAAACCCAAGGACCCCTGGTCGAAGGAGCTTTGGGCATAAAACGGGGAGATGGCACTAAGCGGTTATTTTTGGACAAGTAGGTGTGCAATGGCAAAGGGCCCAGAGAAGGGATATAAAACTTCGCACCACAAGTAATAATAAAGTCAGTCTTGAAGCCTGGTTTTTTTTTTTTTCCCCCCATCATACCACAGGGCTGTGTCCCAAGAAAGAGGTCTTCGAAAGTTTTCTCCCTGGAATATTAATGTTTTCAAGGACAGCCCTTTCAGTCTAAGACAGGGAAAAATAACCTGTGAATAGACAAGTCAGCCTGTATATACTGCCTGAGTCAAGTGCCAGCTTGGTCACGGGAAGGGAAAACAGAGGCTGTGGGGGACTCCTGAATGACCAAACAGAGGACCCTTTCTTTCACTGTCATGTAGACTTCCTGTGGTTTGGGGCAAAATAGTCAAGACAGAAGGTTTTAGAAAAATCAGTCTTCGGGGCCAAACAGGTCTCTGCTCCAGTCTCCATGATTCCCTTTTGCTAATGGTATGAACTTCATCTAAATCACCTCTCTGGGCCTCAGTGTTCCCGTCTATGAAATGGAGCTGATGACACTGATTCCTGAATGCCTCTGGGCCAAGAGGCACTTGGCATGGTCCCTCCATCAGCTTTCCTAGTTCCCGGGTGCTGGCTGCCTGACATGGGGCCAGATGTGTGGTAGGTGCCCAGCCCACCCAGGTTCTCCTTTCCCTTCCCCCATTCAGCGGTTTATGATTGGCAACTTCACATTTATTATTTCTCGTGATACTCTGGGGCAGAAGGGTGGTGTGGGATCAGCAAACTGGATCCTGTCTTGTGCACACCAATCAACTTGTCTTTGGACCCATTTCTTTTCTTCCTGGACCTTATCTTCAGGGAGGGGCCCGGGCAGCAAATGACCTGTAAGGAAGGGTCTTTTCCGATCTGAGAGTGTAACTCTGAAAGGAATGGGTTCCGCTTGGGTTGGGAGCACTGAATAGAGTTTAAACCCCAAAGACTTCTTTTCCCTGCACAGCGGACCGGACGGCTGGGCCTTTCTGCAAGTTGTTTAGTGGGCATAGGCCTCAGCCTCTTCTTCCAAATGCCTCTGAACTCTCTGTTCCCAGTTCTGCTCCTTTTACCAGCTTTTTCCCCCCCTCTTGCATTTTTTATTTTTATGAAAGGATGTCATTAAGGCTTTTGTCTGCGCTGTTTTTGTTTCAGAATTTTTCTCACAATCCTATTTTTTGTTGAGGAATCCGCTCCTTTGCCCAGCTGTGGGTCCCGGTCCCACAGCTGTGTTGATCTAAGACTCAGCCCCAGACAGCCTGGCGCCAGGGTGGGACGTCATGCGTTCACACAGGGATGCGTGTCCCAGGCAACCTTTCCTCGGGCAGTCACCGGCCGGCGAGGCCTCTCGGCCAATGAGCGCCCGACACCCGAGAAGGGGGCGGGGCTGCCGAGCCGCTGGTCAATTGCAGATGCTCAGAATTTGATAACGTCCCCCGAATTGGGGCCCTTGAACGTCTTTCCCCCCTTTCTCTTTCAGGGCTGTCTTTTGTGTGTTTCTCTTCGCCTTCTTCCTTTATCTATGTATGCATATCACTTCTTTTCTCTTTTTCTTTCTTTTTTTTCCCCTCTATCTCCTCCCAGTGTCAGGAATCATTTTGTAAGCATTTCCAGGAACTGGATCTTCCTCTGCCAAAATTATAAAAAGAAAAAAAATCAATGTTGAGTTCTCTAATTTTTTTTAAAGGAACTGGCAGAACTGTAAGATATACTGTTTTGCCTTAAAAAGGCTTAAGCGTGCTGGTAGTGGGGTCTCGGCGTTGTTAATTTCAAAGTCAAAGTAATGGTGAGGATTGCAGATGTCTTTTACCTAAACTGGGTTATATCAATGCAGCTAGCTATCCCTTCCCCATGTGTAGACCTGGGGGACCAGAAGGGCCTTAGAACTTTGTCCAAGGTATGTGGGATGTCAGTGGCTGACTTGTGACCCTCCTCCTCTTTGGACCCTCCGTCCCAATGATCCATGTGACCTCAACGTTCCTAAAGGGTACACTTTCCAATATATATATTTGTGTGGTGAGGTCTTCCCAGCCACAGGCTGAAAATTTATCTCACTCCTTCCCACGGCAAGTCTGGACCCCAAAGTCCAGCCAAGGGATGCTAGGAAAGCACAGAAGAATCAATCAAGACAAGGCTGAAATCTTTGCCCAGGCTACCCATACTTCCTTTTCTCTCAGCTAGCTCTTCTAGAAAATTGGAAGGAAAAGGAGATTCCTTCACAGCTGGGAGGAGCACAGTTACAGGAACCAAGTAGTTAGTTTCTGAGCTATGATATGTTCCTTGGGACAGAAGGTGCCCCTCTGGGTTAGTGGTTCCTGCTAAGGTGGTTTTCAAAACTCTGGGCAATACAGAGAAAGGTAGTAGAAGGAGCTGGGGGCCAAGATGAAGTTCATATAGAGGTGGATAAGAGGGATTCAAGATAAGCTATCCAGAAACATCCAGAACGATCACTTCACTTCGCCATCTTTGTTTGCCAAGTCCTGTTTGCTTTCTCCAGTGTTGGTTTTATTTTTGTTTGTTTGTTTGTGTTTGTTTTGTTTTGTTTTCTTTGTAGGGCTGGGGCTGGAACCCAGGGCGTGAATGCAATGTAAGCACCCCAGCCTCAGCCCTGTGGGTTTTCACTGATTGTTTAGAGGTCTCACTAAGTAGCCCAGGCTGACTTGAAGTTCAAAATCCTCCTGCCTCAGCCTCCTGAGTGCTGTGATTACAGGTGTGCACCACCACACCTGGCTTCATTGACCCAGTTCATGGACAGGTAGAGAGAGGTGCAGAGAGGTGAGTGTGCCTGTCCAAGATCACATAGGTGCTAAGTGGCAGATTTGAGATTTTCACCCGTCTGCCTGCCTCGGAAGCTTCTGTCCTTCTGTGATCTCTGCTTTACCTCCCATCCTTCCAAAGGAAGCTCCTGAGCTGTTTGGACCTGAGAAGGTTTTATTTCAACACATTGAGAAAAGCAAAGTCAGGGTGTTTTCTATACAAGAACTCAGAAAGCACTTATTTATTTATTTAGAGAAACAATTTTGATCCTTTTCTCTCTCTTTTTAAACACGTGTCTGTGCCTGTATTGTGCCATGGAGGGTGTGTGGTCAGAGGACAACTTTGGGGGTTGCTCCTCAACTTCCACCTCATTTTGAGGGAGGGGTCTTCCTCGTTGCTTACTGAAGGAGTTAGCAAATCTCTTTATAGCACTGTTTAAAAGCTTCCAGGAAATTCTCCAGTCTCTGCCCCCTTCTTACTGTAGGCACACTGGGATTGCAGAAGCCCGCTTCAGCTTCCAGCTTTTACATGGGGTCTGAATAGCCAAACCCAGGCACTCCGAGTCCTGCAGCCATCTCCCTGGGCCTCTGTGATTTCATCTTGGTGCTGAAAGGGTGAAGCCAAGGGCTTTACACATGCTAGGCCCTCCAGCTATCCCTCTTCTCGAAGCCCCCCATGACTGCTTCTGCACTCAGCAGTCAGCTTTGGAGTGCCTACTTCTCTTTATCCTCCAACCAAAGCCAGCTGAACTTGGTCCAGTCCCTTCACCCTGAAGCTAACTCAGTCCTTCCTTCACCAGGCAGCAGTGACCATGGGTGTGCTTCAGGGCTGCCTCTGAATCTGGGATGAAGGAGACACCCACAGGCAAGCCCCAAAGGACTGGGCTGGGCTAGGGTAAGACCCTACCCTGAAAAACCAAAAAATAAAAATAAAAAATAAAAAAGGATACACTGTAGAAGATTTATTGTTTTCAACCTGTTTCATTCATGGTGTCACAAACACTCCTGACCCTTCCCAGAGCCACCGTGTTCTGTAATGAAGCCTCTCTGTCTCCCTGGGCTGTGTTCCTCCAGTGCCTGGTACAGACTGGACATTAGAGTAAGACCACTGCAATAAATCCTACTCCAGTAATCATTTTGGGGAGACCACCATTAAAAGACAGAATTTATATATTTTTATTATTTTGGGGTTTTGTTTGAGGCAGGGCCTTACTCTAGCCTAGGCTGACCTGAAACTCATTCTGTTATCCAAGCTGGCTTTAAACCCGTGGCAGCCTCCCAGATGCTGAGATTAAACATGTGGGCCATGCCAGGTGTGGTGACACTGTGAGTTCAAGGTCACTTTGAGACTACCTAGTGAATTCCAGGTCAGCCTGGGCTAGAGTGAGACCCTACCTCAAAAAACAAAACAAAACAAAATGTGTAAGCCACTATACCGGCTTTATTCGTGTATTTATGTATTTAGGCCTTTTTTTTTGGGGGGGGGGTTCTGAGGTAGGGTCTCACTCTAGCCCTGGCTGACCTGGAATTCACTATTTAGTCTCAGGGTGGCTTTGAACTCAGGGTGATCCTCCTACCTCTGCCTCCCAAGTGCTGGCACCACATCCAGCTTTATTTAGGTCTTTTGAGACAGGATCTTGCTATTTAGCCCTGGCTGGCCTAGAGCTCACTATGAAGCTCAAGCTGGTCTCAAATTCATGACAATTCTCCTGCCTCTACCTCTCAAGTGGTGGGATTGCAACCATACCCTGCAGGGCCTCCAGGTATAGCTCAAAGGTGAAAAGCTGGCATAGTGTGAGCAAGGCCCAAAGGCTTGATCCCCAGCGCCACAAAGGAAACAAAAATTAAAAGCATTCAAATGCAGGCCTTGCTGATGGTCCTTTGATTCCCACTCACAGTCATCACCTCTCTGGCTCTCAGTCTCTGCAGCCACCTAACAGAGACAGCTGGCTTTGAGCCCCAATGGAGATTTAGAAACGGTCTTGGAAGGATGGCGGGTCCAGGATCCAGGGCAGGAAAAGATGAAGGCAATAAAAAGGCCTTGAGGAGCAGCGTCCACCCTGCCCAGACATTGTCTCGTCTTGGCCTGGGTCCCAGCAGCAGTTCAAAGGCTGCCAGGGGAAGGAGATGGGAGGGGAAGGATGGGCCTGGTGACAGAGTTGACCCTGCCAGAGAGGAAAGGGCTCCTCCACCCCCTGGGCCATAGCTCTGCCTAGGACAGGAGATGCGAAGGTACCAGAAAGCTCTGGCTGGGACTCCCACTCCCAGGGAGCCTCCTGCTGGCCAGCACTGTTCCTGAGCCCAATCCCGAAAGTGGCCAAGTGTCAGCAGATTCCTGTGAAACTTCCTGAGCACCAAGCATGAGCCTGGCATTACATTTACTTTTCTTTCTCTCTCTTTTTGAGGCAGGGTCTCAATCTAGTCCAGGCTGACCTGAAGCTCACTCTAGCTCAGGCTGGCCTCGAATTTATGGCCATCTTCCGATCTCAATTTCCTAGGCATGTACCACCATTCCTGGCTGTTTGCTTTCTATGAGGACTTGTGTGAGAAGGACTGGGCTATGTAGCCCAGGCCAGCCTCAAACTCTCTATCCCCCTGCCTCAGCCTTTCAAGTGCTTGAATTATAGCCATGCCTCACCAAGCCTGACTTGAGCTGGACAACATTTTACATGTATGTGTGTAAATCCCCATACTGATTGGGGCTCAGAGAGGTTGAGGAACTTGCCCAAGGTCACAGAGCTGTTGGGAGGCAGAACACCACGGTGTCCAGAGCTCAGAGCTGATCCTCTGGGGGAGGCAAAGGTGAAGAAACACATTTGGGCATTGTGTGTTTGGGGTCGCTGGTGTGACACAGTGGTGCCTCTGGGCCCTGGACTGAAGCAGGCTGCCTGGTTGGGGTGGCGCTCGTGGCAGAGTGCCTCCAGCATTTGCCTAGCATGCATGAGGCTCTGGGTTCTATCCCCAGGGCTGCAGAAACAAGCCAAGAGATCGATGCAATGATGCAATGCACGCTCCCCAGGTCCACCCACATGGCCTTCCCCTCCAGTGCCCTCTTCAGAGGAGCTGCACGTCCCCGCCATCTCCGGGCCAGGTGCGGAACAGGGCCAAGGGGACAATGGGCAGGAGCACCCGGGTGGCCTGGGCCTTGGTCCGGTCCCTCTCCACCGCGACCCTCCATCCCGGTGGGCAGCCCCACCGGGCCCGCCCCGCGCCCCGCGCCCCCCGCCCGGCGCAGCTGCGGGGCGCACAATCGCCGGCCCCCTCCCCGCCCCCCGCGCAGCCCCTCGTCCAACAAAAGCCGCTTTCTTTTCCCACAACAGATTAAAGACCCGGGAGGGGGGGTGAAAAATAGCTTCTCCAGCCAGCGGCGGGGGAGGGGCGCGGGAAAGGCTGGGGCTTTGGGGACGCTTTGATGGCCGATGTGTGGGAAACCCGGAGGAATGCGGCCGCGGCGGGGCCGGGCGCCGCCGGAGCCCAGGGTCCAGGACCGGACCGACCGCACCGCGCGCCCTGCGGGGGCCCCGGCCACCGCGCTGGCCCGTCGTCCCAGCTCTGTTCTGCTCCCTTCCTGACTCTTCGCCGGCCTTTTTCTGAGTCTGTGCATTCATTCTCTCCTCCTTTGTCTGCAACATTCTTATATTATTGTTGTTTTGTTTTTCGAGGGAGGGTCTCGCTCTAGCCCAGGCTGACCTGGAATTCACTATGGAGTCTCAGGGTGGCCTTGAACTCACGGTGATCCTCAGACCTCTGCCTCCCGAGCGCTGGGATTAAAGGCGTGCGCCACCAGGACTGGTTTAGCACATTCTTTCCCCGCCCCCGTTTCCATATCTCCACACACCTAGTTCAAGGTGATGATGGATTTTTGTCATCTCTGTGGCCGTTCTCCTGCCTCTCTGGAGAGGGCTAGTCTCAACATCCCTCCCAGCACTTGTGTGAGTGCTGATGCGGGTGGGATAGCCTGGCCTTGGGGGAGCCAGACCCCACTAAGGACACCTGGAGAGCCACCAGAGAGACATAGACGTTCTTGGAGGCCTCCAAGGGTTGACATTTATGTTCAGCCCACTTAAGTATCTGAAAGAAATTCCTAGCCCAGGGCCAGGTGGTGGCCTTGGGACACTGATGGGAAGTGGGTGGTTCCCCTCCTCTCTCTAGTCCTCGGGACAGACTTTGGAGAGGAAGGGGGCTGGCTCAGGACAAAGGGCTTCCAGGTGCTAAGGGCTGAGACCTTCCAAGTAAAGAAAGTAAGTGAGGCATACATGGGACCCCACACTGCGCTCAGCCAGCCATTGGCTTGTTCCTGGGCATAAGTTTCCCCACCTGTGAAAAGAGGTGTTTGTTTAGATATGTGGTCCTTGGCCTTTTGTTTCACCTATAGATCCCAAGATTCAATAGATTTCAAATGTAAATATATTATTTGGGTGTGGGTGTGGATGTAGGGACATCCCAGGGCCCTCTCGCTGATGCAAACACCATTTTTGTCTTTTTCTTTCTTTCTTTCTTTTTTTTTTTAACCACTCAAGCTGCACTTGAGTCCAGCTTACATGGGTGGCTTGGGAACTGAACCCAGGGCCAACAGGCTTTGCAAGCAAGCACCTTTGACTGTCAAGCCATCTCCCCAGCCCCCATTGCTTATATTAATCAATCTGCTTTTTTATTTTCCATTTATGAGAGACAAGTATTCAGTCGGGGGTTTCTGATTATCATGATTCATTACCATACAGCGCTGTTCTAATTCAAAAGACAAAAACACCCCACACAGACCCTCAAAGATACACCAGCCTCAGCTAATGACACCCCAAAGCTCTTGATATCTCAGGAATCTGGGCAGTAAGATGCCACAGAAGAGACAAGCTTTGGAGTCAGATAATGGTGAGTCTGAATCTGAAATCTGCTAGTACCTAGCTGTGACATTGGGACCTTGGGCAGGTCATACTTTCCCACAATTTCAGTTTCCTTTCTCTGTAAAAAGGAAAAACATCCATCCCACAGGACTGTAGTGAGCCTTAGAGCAGACATAATTGTGTAAGAGCACATTCAAATGTAAGACCTAGGTGTTCAGTAGACAGTAGCTGTCAGAGAGCTATACAGCGAACTACAATGGGAGCCACAAAGGAACAATGAGGGCTGGGGTCACACTCAGGGTAGAGAACTCACCTCACATACGCAGGAGGCCCTGGGTCCATCCCTAGCATAGAAAAATAAATTAATAAATAAAGGGAAACCTTTCTAAAGGACAAAGAAATTAATTTCAATAATATATTTTCATGCTGGATGTGGTGGCTCACACAGCGCTCAGGAGGTGAATGCAGGAAGCTTATCCCAAATTTGAGGTCAGCCAGGGCTATATAGCAAGAACTGGCCTCAGAACAAACAAGCAAACAAACATACGAAGATATATAACACATAAACATTATATATATATATATATATACATATATATTCCTATCAGTCCAATGTAGAACTAATACAAAAAGCTATTATTTTTACATTTTTTTCCACACTAAGTCATCAAGAGGTGGGTGCAGATGTCAGAGCCAGAGGGTGGAAAGGGTCCCTGGACTGCTGTGTTCTGCTCACCCAGGGGCCATTGTGTTCATGACCTCACAAGACCTGTACAATATTGGGCCCACCAACATGTCATCATGGGTGATGGAGGAGGACAGAAAAATAAAAAGATATCAAAATAGAAGAAGGGCTGGTTGGAAATTAGAAGGGACTCAGAATTGAGGAGGGGACAAATGATGGTCGTGGGAGGAGATTGTGACCGAAATATATTATGCACATGTATGAAAGTTACTGATGAAAAAGTAAAAAAGAAAGAAAGATGTACAGTGCATTTTACAATTCAACACATCTCAGATTGAACTAACCACATTTCAGGGGCTGAATGACCACCAAGGACCAGTGGCTACAGATTGGCTATACAACACTGATGTAGTTAGGGGAAGAGAATTGGGGTGGACATGAGGGAAGGGCTAAGCCTGAAGCCCCAAGGTATTTTTAAAAATTTTATTTGCAAGAGGGGAGAGAGAGAATAGGCACATCAGGGCCTCCTGCCACTGTGCGTGAACTCCAGATGCATGCGCTGTTTTGTGCATGTGGCTTTACCTAGGCACTGGAGAATTGAACCCAGGCCGTCAGGCTTTGCAAGCAAGCACTTTAACTGCTAAGCTAGCTCTCCAGCTCCTCCCACCCCAGGGGATTTTGACACATGAAAAGAAAGGCTGCAGGTGGGCGGTGGGAGAGGGTGGAGTGTGAGGGAAGGAAGATCATCAGAAATGGGCAGAGGCAGCCGGGTGTGGTGGTGCAAACCTTTATTCCCAGCACTCGGGAAGCAGAGGTAGTAGGATTGCCATGAGTTCAAGGCCACTCTGAGACTACATAGTGAATTCCAGGTCAGCCTGGGCTAGAGTGAGACCCTACCTCGAAAAACCAAAACCAACCAACCAAACAAACAAAAAAAAAAGAAATGGGCAGAGGCCAGGGGGAGGGTAGATAGTAGCCAAGACTGCATACTCAGATGGAGGTGGGCTATCTGGAGAATTCTGAGAACAAGGGCGTGAAGAATGTGAGCAGCCAGAGAGCCGGGGTCCAACAGGGCAGAATGGTTGTCTCTGTGACCTCCATTGGGCTGGAGACAGGGCATGCAGGTGCAAGCTGTGGATGAGCTCAATCCTCAACACTTTCATATTGAAAAAGAAAGGGCTTGCAAAACCCGACAGCCTTTTTTGATCCCCAAGTATCCACATAAAGCAGATGTGCAAAGTGGCACATGCATCTGGAGTTCATTTGCAGTGGCTTCAGGTCCTGGTGTGCCTATCCTCTCTCACTCTCCATTGCTCTCTCAGCTTACAAATAAATAAGTAAATAAGTAAGTAAGTAAATAAATAAATAATAAAGTTAAGCCTGGGCTGGAGAAATGGCTCAGCAGTTAAGGTGCTTGTATGCAAAACCTAACAACCCGAGTTCATTTAATTCTCCAGTATCCACGTAAATCCAGGTGCATAAAGTGGTGCATGCATCTGGAGTTTGTTTGCAGTGATTAGAGCCCCTGACATACCCAGTCTGCCTCTTTCTGCTTGCAAATAAATAAAAATATTTTTAAAAAGTTAAACCTAAATTTACTATATGGCTCAGTAATCTTCCTCCCAGGTGTCTGAAACCCAAAGAGAAATGGCAGCATGTCTACTCGAAGACTTGTGCAGGTGTGCATAGCTGCATTTTCCATAATCACCAAAATGTGGTGGTGACTCAACAGTTCATTCAACGATGACGGCATCAACAAAATATGCTACGGTCATCTGATGTATTATTTAGCCATAGAAAGAATGAACTCTAAAGTATGTAGCTGGATGGAGATGCCGAGCGAAAGGAGGAAGGCTGGAGTGATATATGGTTCCATTTATGGGAAATTTCCATAAAAGGCTAATCTACAGAGGAAGAGTAGCTTAGTGCTTGTCTCGGGCCAGGGAAGGGAAGGGGAGTGATCACTGATGGGGACAGGGTTTGTGGGGGATGATGAAAATATTCTCAAATTGATGTGGTGA
>PVHP010032863.1:0-20047 GCA_004024765.1 Zapus hudsonius | reverse complement strand
GGATGGTTGCAAGCTCATCCTAGCACAGGCCATGAATCATTCTGTAATGGTCTCCACCTGACAGGAAACAGTCCCAGCTGTGCTCTTGGCTGGCCCAGCACTCCCAGGCTTGGAAACTAACAGGCCAGCTCACACAGAACCAAAGACACAACAGAGAACTGAGCAGCTCATAGCATCGCTGCTGCTGCTTCCCTCACAAGGCGCACTAATTGGTGGTTGAGAATAAGCCAAACCAGATCATATGGACTGAGCCCAGGAGCACACTCGGTGTTAAATAGAAACATTTATCAGGCAACACTATAATTATAGGAACTGTGCTAAGAGGAAAGATATTCCCTAGAACAAGGTTGGGCTAAGATTGGAAGAAAAATACAGCAAGATCATTCAAGAGATGGATATAAATGTCTGCAGGTGTGGAGAAAGAAGTGGGAATGGATATGGGGGCGCATTGGGGGGCTGGGCTAGAAGGATGGCTGGGGCGAATGAAAGCATAGTGGTATCGATCAGGGTCAGCTGCGGAGCCTATGATCCAAGAAACTAAGACAGCAGCGATCCTCCTACCTCTGCCTCCAAGTGCTGGGATTAAAGGCGTGTGCCACCATGCCCGGCTTTGTTTTGTTTTTTGAAGTAGAGTCTCACTCTAGCCCAGGCTGACCTGGAATTCACTGTGTAGTCTCAGGCTGGCCTCAAACTCACTTCGGTCCTCCTACCTCTGCTTCCAGAGTGCTGGGATTAAAGGCATGCACCACCATACCCAGCAATTCTTTTTATTTATTTACTTATTTGTAAGCAACAGAGAGAAAGAGAAAGAGAGAGAGAATCAGCACACCAGGGCCACTAGCCACTGCAAACAGACTTCAGATACATAAGCCACTTTGTGCATCTGGCTTTACATGGGTACTGGGGAATCAAACCTGGGTTGTTAGACTTTGCAGGCAAGCACCTAACCACTAAGCAATCTCTCCAGCCCTCATATAGGTTCTTTTCCTTTGTGACTTCTGATGTTCATGTTTCTAAATACATTCTCTAGAGTCCAAGATTATAAAATAACGGGCATCTATTCTTCATTCCAATATTATGTTTATACATATTGACACTTAGGCATCTGAACCAACTGGAATTTATTTTGACAACAGCAGAACGTATCCAGATTCTGTCAATTTTCCAAATGCCTAACCACTTGTCACATGTGTATTTACTGAATAATCTCTCCACAGGCACTTGAATTTGCTTGTGATTATGTACTGTTGTCTTAATACCATAATAACACCAAGAAAGCTCCTTAGGATCATGGAGTATAACTATTTTAGGGGGTTGTCATGGCTTCCAGCAATCCTGAGCACATGTTAGGAGTGCATTCATATTTGATGATATATTATAGAACCGACCATGCCAACTTCATAAGTCGAACATAGACCTATTGGGTTTATATTAGTATTTTATTTATTAATTTGCAAGCAGAGAAGGGGAGAAAGAGAAAGACAAGAGGTGCACCAGGGTCTCCTGTTCCTGCAAACGAACTCCAGATGCATTCACCACTTTGTGCATCTGGCTTTATGTGGGCCCTGGGGAATTGAATGCAGGCTGTCCGGCTTTCAAGCAAGCACCTTTAACAGCTGAGCTCTCTCATGTCCTCCTTATTTTATTTTTACATTTATTTATTTATTTATTTATTTATTTATTTATTTATTTATTTATTTATTTATTTATGGTTTTTCTAGGTAGGGTCTCTAGTTCAGGCTGACCTAAAATTCACAATGTCACAGGCTAGCATTGAACTCAATGATCCTCCTCTGCCTCCGGAGTTCTGGGGTTAAAGGCATGTGCCACCACACCCAGCCCTATTGGGTTTTGATATGAGTGATTCATCTCCCAGTGACTGGCTCATTATTAATTTTTTTTACAAGGGGGTGTTCCTTTCTTTTTTCTTGGTGCCGAGCTTCATACATGCTAGGCAAATGGTCTGCCTTCTCCACCCTCAGCTCAAAGCTATTTTGCAATACACCAATCACCTTCCATCTCTCATGAAGAGAAACAGAGGACAGACACAAAGTATAGCTGTTGCATAACCATGACAGCCAAAGGATCTGTCGCTTAAGGGTCTACACCAGAGGGCAGGCCACTATTATCACATAGGCCAATTTTTAAAAGTAGGTATTGGAATGCCCTCCTGCCTACTGATTGCTTTTGTGCTATGCTGATAGACTCGCTAGCTGCAGCAGAGACCGTGAGACTTGCACGACTATTAATTGACCCATTACGAGAAACATTTGCTGACCTCCACTCTAGGCTTAACTGTGAGAGTTCAACGATCAAGATATCCCTGGGGAAGGACCGGCTTGTAGCTCATGGAAAAGTGCTTGTCTGGCATGGGCAAAGCCTAGGGTTTGATTTCCTGCCAATTATTGTGGAGAACAGATCCCAATGAAGGGTTCAGGTGGGGTGAGAAGTGCATTGTTGCTGGACTGATTGCACTTGCTTTTCCAGCCTTGCTTGGAGGAGGTGAAGGTGGCCTGAAAACAGACCAAGGCAGCATCACCCCAGAGCTCGGTGGAAGTGCAGACTGTCGAAGGCTCCTTCTTAGAACTGCTTCCCCACTTCTTCCCCCGAATCTAGCCCCTTAGGGGATTTGCATTGGCTCCATTCCACTCGTCCTGCACCTGTTGGGAATGAACCATGGGGATGCTATGTCTCTACCCAGACTTTCTACTCTCAGCATTAGAACAGAAAAACTTCCTGAACAGGCTACTTGGAAAGATCACCACTCTTGGATTCAGTTTTCTAATAAGTCATATGTTCCTTTAAACACCAAACTTTTTTTTTTTAAATAAAGGCGGGGGTGCATTGGCCTCCTGCTGCTGAAAAACAAGAGGCCACATGCAATCAGCATTTATGTCTGGCTAGGAATTGAACTTGGCCTGGAAGACCTTAAAAGCGAGTGTCTTGGGGCTGGAGAGATGGCTCAGTGGTTAAGGCACTTGCCTCTAGTGCCTAAGGCCCCTGGTTCAATTCCCCAGGACCAACATAAGCCAGACCCACAAGGTGGTAGCCCTGGTGTTCTCTCTCTCTCTCTCTCTCTGCTTTAAAATATCTCTCTCTCTGCTTTGAAATAAGTAAATAAAGGTTAAAAAAAATCTAATGACAAAAACCTACTTTATAAAAAAAAACTATTAAAAAAAAAGCGAGTGTCTTTAACCACTGAGTCACCTCCCTTGCCCAACATAGGATAAATCAAATTCATCCCTCACAAGTGATAAATGAGACAGCATCAAGTCTGTAGATAATAGGATGTACCTGGAATAACTCCACTGATGGCTAAATCAAAGCTGATAAGTACCCTGTGGAGATGCCAACATGTTGCCAATCTGAACCACTGACTATTAAGTCACTGGATGGGTTTACACGGACCTGTGTTACATCACAGAGGAAAGAAAATTAGTCCTGACTTACACTTGACCCGTACTGACTTTATAGCAATGCATCATTTCTTATGGCTTTGAGTTTTCTTTTTTATTGAAAAAAAAATTTTTTTTGGTTTTTTGAGGTAGGGTCTTGCTCTAGCTCAGGCTGACCTGGAATTCAATATGAAGTCTCAGGGTGGCCTTGAACTCACAGCAATCCTCCTATGTCTGCCTCCCAAGTGCTGGGATTAAAGGTGTGTGCCACCATGCCTGACGTTTTATTGAATATTTTTGTTTAATTATTTGAAAGCAGAGCAAGAGGGTGGGGTAGAGGGAGGGGTGGAGTAACTGGGGATGGGCACATTAGGGCTTTTTGGTGCTGTAAACAAACTCTAGATGTATGTGTCACTTTGGACCTCTGGCTTTGCATAGGTACTGGGGACTTGAACCCAGACCAACAAGCAAGTTCCTTTAACCACCAGGAAACCCAGCTTTTTCTCCAATGTCCTTCATCTCCTCTGAAGGACTCTTGGATCACAGCAGCCTCATGAAGGAAAATCATTCCACAACACTTACATAGGAGAGTGGCTTGATTTCTTCCTATTTTTTTCCTTTTTTAAAAAAGCAAAATCTTACTCTAACCTAAGCAGACCTGGAATTCACTCTGTAGCTCAGAATGGCCTCAAACTCATGGCGATCCTCCTACCTCAGCCTCCCAAGTGCTGGGATTGAAGGTGTGCACCACCACCACCCACTCATTTCAGAAAGATGCTTTTGCTACCCAGAGAATTATAGCTGAAAGGGTGTTGTTTGTTGATTTTAATCGACCCTGAATATCTTGACCCATTTCCTTATGGCCTGCAAGGCTGATTATGAGAATCTAATAATCATCTGGGAAATTATGAGGAAGGTAACTTCTTGCCATGCTCAAGGACATTAGTGAATGACAAGATTCTACTTTATTTGACCAAACTTTGTCTTATGTCAGTTAAGCTGCAGCATCAATTTGAGTTCAACCCTTTAGAAGTGAAAGACGAAGCAATATGGTGAGTGTAGACGCCAAGAGATCCTTCAAACAGAAGGTTTTGAAATTCTGCAAACAAGAAACCAAAAGGACATTGAAGATCCCTGCAAACTTTAACTTCTAAAAGCCTAAGTGTCAACCTCCAGAGTCACCTAAACCAGAAACTCTGAGTCCTGGCTGTGGCTATGGCGTATGGCCAGCCGTGATTGGCCCATGTCCTGCTATGACCTCATAGGAGCCATTGTGACACAGACAAGCCAGCAGATATAAGGTGGCATGTCCTGCTCTGGATTTCTAAAGGTGTAGTGAAAGGAGTTTTCTTATGTACCAGTGAGCTTTGGGTTGAACATCTAGCTAGAGTCTGTGTGAATTTTGGTTGTGTGTGTGTGTGTGTGTGTGTGTGTGTGTGTGTGTGTGTGTGTGTGTGGAAGTGGGTGTGAATGTGTAAGTGTTCATGTGTGAGGGTTTGTCTGTGTGTTCCCATATTTCTAGATTCCAGAGAACAACCTCACATGGTATTCCTCAGGTATGTCATTCGCCTTTAGTTATGGTCTTTCCTTACCTAGGAACTGTCCAGGTAGGCTGGGCTGGCTGGCCAGCAATCTCCCAGGGATTCCCCTGTTGAAGGCTTCCCCAGTACTGAGATTATTGGCTCAGGGCACAGAACCTGGTTTTTGAAGGTAAATTTTGAGATGAAACCAGTTCCAGCAGCTTCACGTGGCCAGTGAAGTTGTCTCCTTCAGTTTTGTGAACTTGAGAACCAGGTGGGGTTTGGATTTTCGGAGTTTTCTTCTTGCACAGGTGGGTGGGGGGTAGAGGTTTAGTTTTCAGGTATTGGGATGTTTGGTTGTTTGCTTGGTATCACTTTTCTGTTGTTGTTTCTGTTTTTCAAGGTAGGGTCTCACTCTAGCCCAGGCTGACCTGGAATTCACTATGTTTCTCAGGGTGGCCTTGAACTCATGGTGATCCTCTTTCTTCTGCCTCCCAAGTGCTGGGATTAAAGGAGTGCACCACCACGCCTGGCTTTGGTATCACTTTCTTCTTTCTTTCTTGACCCTTGACTCCTTTTTTTTTCTGTATTCACAAATGGAGAGACACACAGAGAGAAAAAAGAGCCAGAGAGAAAATGGGTGTGCCAGTATTTTTTTTAACCTTGGCAATTTATTTATTTATTTATTTATTTATTTATTTATTTATTTATTTATTTACTTGCAGGCAGAGAAGAAAGAGAGAGAATGGGAGTGCCAGGGCCTCCAGGTATTGCAAACTAACTCCAGATACATGCGCCACTTAGTGTATCTGGCTTTATGTGGGTACTGGGGAATCACGTAGGTTAGGCTTTGTAAGCAAGCACCTTAACCACTGAGCATTCTTTCCAGGCTGAAACCTTGACAATTTAAATGTATAATGTATATTTTTCTATAAAAATTAATAAAAAGTTAAAGCTGCATTTTTTATCATTTTTTAAAAAAAAATTTTAAAGTATTTTTTATTGTCCATAATGAGTTACATTGTTTAGTGGGCCAACAATGAGTTGTTACCCCCAATTCCTCATTGCCTCCTTTCCCCATCCCCAGTCAGCTGGATATCCTCCTCCGTGGGCCATCTGTATCAGTCTCTGTGGTAGGGGAGCATGGATAGCCCAGTCTTCAGCCAGGTTCTCCTGACCCAAGTGTGTTGTTACTTGTTTCCAAGTCTCTGATATTCTCCCCCACCATGGCTCTCACAATCTTTCGCCCCCTCTTCCGCTCAGTTCCCTGAGTCGTGGTGGGTGAGTATTAAGGATGCTTTAATGTTGTGAGCTTAGGGGTTTTTGAGTTGAGAATCGTTGGTTTCTGTCACTGGCTTATCCTGTGTTGATTGAATGGCTGTGGCTGTGGGTCCCTTGTTCATTCCGTCATTCTCTGCAGGGTTCCATATGGATCCTCCACAATATGACTGTGGTGGCTCTTCTCTTGCCAGGATCTCAGCTTTCTGCCTGCGGTCGGTTGGTAGGGTTATATGGGCCACAGCTTTCTCGCTGTATCCCAAAAAATACAAACACAATCTCCATCGGAGAGTGAGATCAGTATAGGTTAACAAATATACACAATTCTGGATTACCTAGCTTCTATTTTTAGTAGGCTCCCCGTCAGTCACTTGCATAGTGCATCTTTTCTTGGGATCCCAAGAGTATGGGATCCAGCGCATATCGCCCTGAATCCCCAGTTCCAATCAAGGGTTCCCCCTCAATGAGTGGAATATTTGGCCAAATTTAATAGCTGTTGATTGTCTCCCCAGGCCCAGGCTCCTCCATTGCACAAGTGCTCCTTTCTTGGTTTGCTGTTCTCTCCCAGTAGGAGGTGTGCTCAGCCTACTCATGGCCGCAGACTGTGTTTCATGCCAGTGGTCTGTTTACTCCAGCTGTCATTGTTCAGCTTCCCCTGGCAGCTTGTGTAGTGCCTTCCAGCACTACACTAACTGCCATCTGGGGGCTGGTTACCATTCCAGACCATGAAGGGTCTCTTGATGCTGATCGATGGCATTCTGTGGTTTCTTCAGCAACAGGGTTTTGCCTCAGGCCTGGGGAGGGCGTTCAAGAGCTTGGACAGAATTCTGTCTTGTTTTTGGAACCTCATGGGTCACTTTGGTCAACAACTCAGTGAGGGAAGGAACCAGTGGCTGGGACCTGGGGCTGTCAGGCTGCTCAATTATTCAAAGACTTAGACATTCTCCCCTACTACTCATGGCCCCTCATACCAGTTGATGCCCACTACCTACTCTTTAGGTTACAGTATGCTCATGAGGATTTTATGTTTTTGAACCTAATTTGGAATGGCCTCCTGCTTAAGCCATTCCCCTCCCCCCTTCCCTTACCCCTCATTCATAACCTCTCACTTCTTTCTACTAGTCTGCATAAATAAAACGGTTATCCTGGTTAAGGACCGCATATGAGGGAGAGTATGTGGCGTTCAATTCTCTGTTCTTTTGAGTGTTCGCTTAGTAAGATCTGCTTGAAGTCAGACCATTTTTTCCTAAATTTTGATATGTCATTTTTCCTTTCAGCTGAGTAGATTGTGTAAATATACCACAGTTTCGCTGTCCATTCCTCCATGGATGGGCATTTGGGTTGATTCCAATTCTTGGATATTATGAATTGAGCTGCTATAAATATAGTTGTACAAAATTTTCTGCATCGAGATGTGGCATCTTATGGGTAGATGCCTATTAGTGGGATAGCTGGGTCCATTGGTAGTTCTATGTCCATTCTGTCTAGGAGTCTCCACACAGCTTTCCATAACAGTTGAACAAGTTTGCAATCCCACCAGCAGTGAATGAGGGTTCCTTTTTCCCCGCATCCTCGCCAGCAACGATTGTTGTTGGTTTTCTTTATGATTGCCATTCTGACAGGGGTGAGGTGATATCTCAATATCTCATTGTGGTTTTGATTTGCATTTCCCTGATGTTTAAGGATGCTGAGCACTTTCTTAAATGAGTCAAGGCCATTTGTGTTTCCTCCTCCGTGAATTCTCTGTTGAGATCAGTGCCCCATTTTGTGAGGGGGCATTTTGGGTTTTTGTTATTAATTTTTTTGAGTTCTCTGAAGGTTCTGGAAATTAGGCCTCTGTCTGAGTTGTAGATGGTGAAAATCATTTCTCAATTTGAAGGAGGTCTATTGGCTCTGAGTATGGTTTGTTTGTCTGTACAGAAGCTTTTGAGCCTGATCACATCCCATTGGTTAAGTGTTTGTTGTATTTCCTGGGCTGCTGGAGATTTGCTCAGGAAATTTTTTCCCACTCCTATTTCATATAGAGTTCCTCCTATTTTTTCTTCCAGGGTGTTCAGGGTTACTTGATATATATATATATATATATATATATATATATATATATATATATCCATTTGGAGTTGATCTGTGTGCATGGTGAAAGGAGTGGGTCTATTTTCATTTTTTACACGTGTTTACCCAGTTCGTCCAGCACCATTTGTTGAAGATGCTATCTTTGGCTCAGGGTACATTGTTGGCCCCCTTGTCAAAGACCAAATAACTGAAGTTACTTCCATTTAAAGCTGGGTCTTCAATTCTGTTCCATTGATCTGACTGTCTGTTTTTATGCCAGAACCATGCTGTTTTCATTACTATGGCTTTGTAGTATGTTTTGAAGTCAGGCATGGTGATACCTCCTGAGTAGGATTTTTTACTTAGAATAGTTTTGGCTATCCAAGGTTTTTGCCCTTCCAAATAAATTTAGGGATTATTTTTTCTATGTTTGTGAAGAAAGAGGTTAGGATTTTTATCGACATAGCATTGAATCTGTAAATCGCTTTTGGCAGGATTGCCATTTTTACTATATTGATTCTCCCTAACCATGAGCATGCAATATCTTTCCATCTTCTCACGTCCTCCTCTATTTCCTTCTTGGGTGTTTCAATATTTTCCTTATATAAGTCCTTTACAACCTTGGTTAGTGATATTCCAAGGTATTTGATTTTCTTTGAGGCTATAGAAAATGGGACAGTCTCTCTGATGTCTTTTTCTGTCTGCTTGTCTTCTGCATATAGAAAGGCTACTGATTTTTGTGTGTTATTTTTATATCCTGCCACATTGCTGAAAGCATTAATCACCTTCAAGAGGTTACTGATACTATTCTTTGGGTCTGATATACAAAGGATCATGTCATCTGCAAAGACGGATAGTTTAATTTCTACCTTTCTGATTTGTATCCCTTTTATGCCCTTCTCCTGTCTTATATCTTGGGCTAGAACTTCAAGCACTATGTTAAAGAACAGTGGTGAGAGTGGGCAGCCTTGTCTTGTTCCTGAATTGAGTGGGAACTCCTTGAGTCATTCCTCATTGAGAATGATTTGAGCTTTAGGAGTTTTGTAAATTGTCTTTATTAAATTGAGGTATAGGCCATCTATGCCTATTCTTTCGAGATCTTTGAGCATGAAATGGTGTTGAATTTTGTCAAAGGCCTTCTCCACATCTATTGAGATAACCATGTGGTTTTTGTGTTCGAGCCGATTAATGTGATGTATTACATTTATCGACTTACGTATATTGAACCATCCCTGCATCTCTGGGATAAAACCAACTTGGTCAGGGTGGATAATATTTTTGATGTAGCATTGTATCCAGTTTGCTAGGACTTTGTTCAGGATTTTTGCATCTAAGTTCATCAGAGATATGGGTCTATAGTTCTCTTTTCTTTTGCATCCTTGCCTGGTTTGGAGATTCGGGCAATGGTAGCTTAATAGAAGGTGTTTGGAAGCCTTCCCTCTTTCTCTATGCCTCTAACAAGCTTCAGAAAGAGTGGTTTCAGCTCTGTGCTGAAGGCTTGGTAGAATTCAGCTGAGAAACCATCTGGTCCTGGGCTTTTCCTTTTGGGGGGGGTTTATTACATCTTCAATCTCTGTGGATGTGATAGGTTTATTTAGTGCTTTTATCTGCTCTGGGTAAAGCTTTGGCAGTTGTTAGGTGTCCAAAAACTTATCCATTTCTTCCAGGTTCTCAAATTTTGTGGAGTAGAGGTTTTGGAAGTATGACCTGATGATTCTTCCAATGTCTTCAGGATCTGTTGTGATCTCACCATTGTCCTTACTGATTTTGTTGATTTGGGCTTTCTCATTTCTTCGTTTGATTAGATTAGCCAGGGATTTGTCAATCTTATTAACTTTTCAAAGAACCAATTCTTCATCTATTTTTTAATCATTTTCTTGATTTCCAATTCATTAATCTAAGCTCTGATTTTAATTATTTTCTTTCATCTTGCGCTCCTTGGGTTAGTTTTTTCCATCTGTTCCAATGATCTTAGGTGGGTGGTTAGGCAGTTGATTTGAGACGTCTCTGCCTTTGATATGAAGGCATTTAGTGAAATGAACTTTCCTCTTAGGACTGCCTTCATTTTGTCCCACAAGTTCTGATAAGATGTGTTATTGTTATAATTTATTACTAGGAAATTCTGAATTTCCTGTTTTATTTCTTGGATGATCCAATCGTTTTTTAGGAGCAAATTATTCAGGCACCAGTACTTTGTGTATTTTCTGGATCCTGTTCCATTGTTAATTTCTACCTTTAATGAATTATAATCTGATGTGATACAAGGAACTACATCAATCTTACTGAATTTGTTTAGGGAAGATTTGTGTCCTAATATGTGATCAATTTTAGAAAAAGTCCCATGCGCTGCTGAGAAGAATGTATATTCTGTGTCTTTGGGGTAGAATTTTCTGTAAATATCTGTTATCCCCATCTGGTCAATGGTGTTATTAAGCTCCGTTATGTCCCTGCTGACCTTCTGTTTGGTTGATCTGTCTAGAGCTGATAGAGGTGTATTAAAGTCTTCTACTATGATGGAATTAGAGTCTATTTCTGCTTTATTTTTGCGTAGGGTTTCCTTTATGAAATGTGTTGCACCCAAATTTGGTGCATATATGTTAATGATGGTGATATCTTCCTGAATTTATTGAAACCTATGACATCCTTATTAATTCCTTCTGTCTTATCCTCAACGTCTGAGAGTCTGTCCTCCAGATTGTCAACTCTGGGACTGATTGATTCAAGGGAGGTTTTTAACAACTCCATTTCATTTTTAGTTTCTGCTATAATTTTGTTTATGGTCTCCAATTCTTTGGTGAGATCCAATTTCCAGTCTATTTTTATTTTTGCTTAGGATTCCTGAAAATCATTCCTAAATTTTCTTAAGTCCTCATCAAATTTAATCAATTGATTGTCTAGCTCCTCCCTTAGTTGACGTATCTTCAATTCACTTAATGTGTTTCTGAATTCATTCATATTTCTCTCCATTAAATACAGTCTGGAGTCTATTCTTGAGCTGGTAAGCTTCATCTCATTCATGTCTTCTCTGATAATTTCCATATCAGCCATTAACTGCTTCATGTTTGCATTGCAGTTGTGGTCAGGAGTCATATTATTCTCTCTTTGGGATTGTATATTCGCTGCCTCTACTTCTTTGCCACTTTCCTTCTCCATAATGGGACTAGGGACCCTGAGTTGGGGAGTTCCATCTTTGATTTCTGTGGGTTTTTTTCGTTGGTTTCTGCCCATGTCCAGGTAGGGGAGTGGGACTCAGGCACCCTGGGGAGTGCTATTCAGCCCACTTTACTTCCAGTGGAATGATCACCAGGTTGATCTTAAACAGAGGTCATTCCTATTAGGGTGTTCTGTACCCAGACAGGCTTAGATCTTTACCCTTCTGGATCCCTCTGTATGTGACTGTTTAGTCTTAGAGCCACCTCATAGGCCCCTTTTTCCTAAAAATGATGTGTATTTCTGGTCATGGTGGTGAGGAGTCGGCAGTAGACAAGGGTCTAGCCTTGTATGATGATGTGTCTTTCTGGTCATGGTGATGAGGAGTTTGTAGTGACTGGAGGTCTAGGAATACCAATTCTCTCTCTCTCTCTCTCTCTCTCTCTTTCTCTCTCTTTCTCTGCTTTCCAACAAACAAACAAATAACTCTCATTAAAAATTACAAACAAGCCAGGTATGGTGGCACACACCTTTAGTCCCAGAACTTTGAAGGTAGAGATAGGATGATCCCTGAGAGTTTGAGACCACCCTTAGACTACAGAGTGAATTCCAGGCCAGCCTGGGCTAGAGCGAGACCCTACTTTGAAAAACCAAAAAATAAAAACAAAGAACAGTGAAAACTAATTCTGGGGAGTGGGGTTATGGAGGGAGGATTTCAGACCACCATGTGGCTTGGGAAATGAGTGAAGTTATGGATAAAACGGTAACTGAAATCAACCCTGTCTCAAACGTGCCTCTATGTGAGCAAGGCATTTCCTGAGAAATATACACTCAAGAATATCAGTTTGTCCCCAGCACCTAGGCTGGAGGTATTAGCTAGTCTTACCAGCCAAGCCATCTCCAATAAGAACTATTTGGGACTGGGAAGAAGGCCACGTGATCAAGCTCTTGCTGAGTAAGCATGAGGACCTGAACCCAGGTCTCTAGCACCCACATACTTCCCTGCTGGCCAGGCAGGGAAGCCCACCAGTTACCCCAGCCCTTGGGAGCCAGAGATGGGGAATTTCCTAGGGCAAGCGGGCTAGTGAAGCCACATAGGTGCGCTCTGGGTCCAAGTGATGAGTGATGTATGCCTTTAATCCCAGCAGTTCACTCGGGAGGCAGAGGTAGGAGAAGCATTGTGAGTTCCTGGTCAGCCTGAGCCTGAGTGAGACTGTACCTCAAAACATAAATAACAAATAACTTCAGCCAATGAATCTACTTATCTGAATGTGTTTCCACAGAAGTTTAGAAACAGCTGGCAATAGGGATGCCGTTTTATGAAACTTAAGGACAACTGAGGTCATTAGGTCCCTGAAAATGGATACAGTATAATGTTGAAGCATTTTCATAAGACTTAATTAAAATTTTACTGTAACTTGTTCTAAATTTAATCCAGGTTGGAAAAAAAAGTTAATAAATGGCATTAAA
The DNA here is from genome assembly GCA_004024765.1 of Zapus hudsonius. Classification (NCBI taxonomy): domain Eukaryota; kingdom Metazoa; phylum Chordata; class Mammalia; order Rodentia; family Dipodidae; genus Zapus; species Zapus hudsonius. The sequence continues at coordinate 7,182 of PVHP010032863.1, read as the reverse complement.
AAAGAAAAGAAATACTATGCTTCAGTAAAAGAGAGAACCGTGGTGAAGGAACCGTGGTCTCCACAGGCTGGTCCACACGTGGATATTCACAGCTGCATACAGATGTTTTCTCATGCACAAACATACACACACAAGCATGGAGGACATACACATGCAAAAAAGAAAAACCTCCCGGGCTGGAGAGATGGCTTAATAGTTAAGGCCTTTACTTGCTAAGCAGAAGGACCTGAGTTCAATTCCCCAGTGCCCACGTAAAGCCAGATGTACAAGGTGGTGCATGGGTCTAGAGTTCACATGCAGTGATGGAGGCCCTGGTGTGCCAATTCTCTCTCTCTCTCTCTCTCTCTCTCTCTCTCTCTCTCTCTCTCTCTCTCTGCCTCTTTCTCTCATTCTCTCTTAAATAGATAAATAAAATAAAATAAAAGGAAAACCCTCCCAAGAGGAGTGTATTAGTGACTTTGAGTTTGAAGAAGAAAAAAGAAAGTGCAAATGTGTTTACGTAAAGTCTACAAAAGATGCAAAATGAAGCAATATGCTGAAGACAGATTTACAAACATAGAAATGGAACAGACAACCAGAGAAGTACATAGTAGTTCCTCCCCTCTTCCTCAGGTGATACCTTCTAAGGCCCCCAGAGGTAGCCTGAAGCCAGACAGTGCCCACTCTGTAGATACGGCTTTTCCTGTAACAAAGCTTAATTTTCAAAGCAGACACAGTACGAGATTACCAACAGCTAATAATAAAGTCCTGGAGGCAGTTATGTGTGGTGGCACACAACTTTAAACCCAGCATTTGGGAGGCAGAGGTAGGAGGATTGCTGTTGAGTTCAAGGGCAGCCAGGGATTACAGAGTAAATTCCAGATCAGCCAGGACTAGAATGAGACCCTACCTCAAAAAAACAAAAATAAATAAATAAACAAAAACAAATCTGGGCGTGGTGGCACAAGCCTAAATCCAGCATTGCAGAGGGAGAGATATGAGGATTGAGTTCAAGGCCACCCTGAGACTACATAGTAAATTCTAGATCAGCCTGGGCTAGAGTGAGACCCTACCTCAAAAACAAAACAAAACAAAAAGTGCTGAAGGTGTTCCTCCAAGTTAAAACATGTGCTTAGCATGTGTAAGGCCCTAGGTTCAATGTTCAATCCTCAGAACCAGAAGAGAAAGAGAAAATAGAAAGAAAGAAAAAAATCAAAAGAAGGCCTGGGGAGATGGCTCAGCAGTTAAGGCAGTTGCCTGCAAAGCCTAAGGATCCAAATTCAATTCCCCATGTAAAGCCAGATATATGCAGAAGGCAGTGCATGTGTCTGAAGTTTGGTTGCAGTGGCTAGAGGCCTTGGCATACCCATTCTCTCTATCTGCCTCTCTTCTCTCTCTCTCTCATAAATAAATTTCAAAAAGAAAAAAAAAGAAGAAGGGCTAGGGAGATGGCTCAGTGGTTAAAGGTGCTTGCTTTGGGTTCACTCTCCAGTACCCATGTAAAGCCCGACACAAAAAGCGATGCTTGTGTCTGGCATTCGTTAAATAAAATTTATAAAGGCAAGTAAAAGAAAACCAGTAGAAACCACTAGGTGTGGCAGCTGGGATGGGAGGACTCATGGGCTGAGGGAGGAGGATGGAGGATTGGAGGCCCAATCTCCAAAGCACAAACAACAGAAAATGAACATTATAACCATCTGCTGGGATGCAATTGCCATTCACATCACTTTTGGACTTTGGGACCATTATTGAAGAAAGGAAGCATTCTGACAAGGGAGATGGCCAGGTGACCAGTGGGTAGGAAGCACAGACAGTATGGACACACTGGACAGAACTCTGATTCATGTCCTGGCACGACAGAATAAGACTTCATCATGTTGCTCAGAATAGTGCACAAATTGCATGAATTCTTTATTTCTGGGACTTTCCATGTAGCATTTTTTGGATCTGTTGAGCACAGGTAACAAACAACAGAAGGCAAAACACAAAATTGAGAAGGTTGCTTCCTTTCATGGACAGGAAGGCTTTATAACCAGGGAGGGCCAGTGTGGATTCCAAAATCCTCGTTTCTGTTTATTTGTTTGTGAGTGAGTGAGTGATACAGTCTCTGGCAACCCAGGCCAGCTCAAACTTGCTATGTAGCTGAGAATGACCTTGAATTTTTGATCTTGCTTTCACCTCCCAGTACCAAAATTACACGTGTGTGTCAGTGTGCCTGGTTAATATCCTAGGGTGTGGTGTGATGATTTACACCAATAATTCCAGCACTTGGGAGGCCATGAGCTCCAAGCCATCTGGGTCTGTGTGATAAGTTCCAGATCAGTATATGCTCAGTGAGACTCTGCCTCAAAAACTCTAAATAAAAATAAAGAGCTTGCAAGGATCTGGCTTCCAAGTATGAGTTTGATACAAGACTACTGTTTTGTTCTTCTGAGACAGGTTCTCAGTCTGTAGCCCAAACTGGTTTAGAATTTACTGTTTCCCAGGCTGCTCCCAACTCAAAGCAACCCTCTTACCTCACCCTCCAAGCTGCTTGGATTACAGACAGGAGGCACCCCTTTTAGCTTATAACATTTACAATAACTATCCATGTTAATGTGTGCTGCTAGCTTCCTCCCAGGTCGCATGCACAGGGAATCCCTTGGCTAAGTAAGGGTTTCAGCATTCTCCAGTCAGTGAGATGGGGAGAGCCATCCTTCTACCCTCCTGCAAGGTTCTGAGGTGTCTCAGAACAGGGGCTCGGCCTCTGAACTTCCCAACTTAACTCACAAGGTGGTTTCTTTTCCAGAAAGGCCAGAGTGGACATTTGCGGGATCATTAGCCTCAACCAGCTGACCTGGACATCACATATAGACACTTTAGTTCTGTTTCCATTCATTCCGTGTCTCCCCTGAGTACCTGCATGCCTGTGGCCCTGTTGGAGAAAGAGAAGAAATGAATTAAGTGATAACACCTCCTCTTCCCCACCCAGGAAATCAGGCCAGAAGTCTCTGGCTTTTGGTTTTAAAAAGGATAAGGATATTGGGCTGGAGAGATGGCTCAGTGATTGGACATACTTGCCTGCAAAGCCTAAAGACCCAGGTTTGATTTCCCAGTACCCACATAAAGCCACAAAGTAGTGTATGCATCTGGAGTTTGTTTGCAGTGGCTAGAGACCCTTGGATGCCCATCTTTTCTCTCTCTCTCTTTCTCTCATCTCTCTCTGCATGCAAATAATTAAAATTTAAAAATATCTAAGAATATTAAACTGGATGTGTGGTCTACATTTGCATCGCCCTCACTCAGCAGGTGAAGACAGGAGGATTAGAAAGAAACGCAAGGTCATCCTTAGCTACTTAGTAAATTCATGGGGGACATGAGACCCTGCCTCTAGAAAGCAAAATTGAAAAGACAAAAAAAAAAAGTAAAATAGAGCCAGCTGTGGTGGCTCATGTCTTTAATCCCAGCACTCAAGAGGTAGAAGGATTACTGTGATTTTTTTTTTTTCCGGTTCTGAGGACCAAACCCAGGGTCTTTCGCTTGCTAGGCAAGCGTTCATCCACTGAGCTAAATCCCCAACCCCCATCACTGTGATTTTGAAGTCAATTTAAGACTACATTGTGAATTCTAGGTCATCCTAAACCAGAGCAAGACCCTACCTCAAAAAAAAACCAGAACACTGGTGGGCTGGAGAGATGGCTCAGCAGTTAAGGTACTTGCCTCCAGTGCCTAAGGCCCCATGTTCAATTTCCCAGTACCCACATATGCCAGACCCACAAGGTGGTGACCCTTGTGTTCTATTTCTGTATTTCTCTGCTTGAAAATGAATAAATAGGGCGTGGTGGTGCACACCTTTAATCCCAACACTTGGGAGGCAGAGGTAGGAGGATCACTGTGGATTCTAGGTCAGCCTGGGCTAAAGTGAGATTCTACCTTGAAAAAATAAATTGTGTTATTTATTTTAATATTTTGTTTGTTTGTTTATTTATTTGAGAGAGAGAGAGAGAGAGAGAGAGAGAGAGAGAGAGAGAGAGAGAGAGAGAGAGAGAGAGAGAACGGGCACACCAGGGCCTTCAGCCACTGCAAACAAACTCCAGACACATGGGTCCTGGGGAATCAAACTTGGGTCCTGGCAGGCAAGGCCTTAACTGTTAAGCTATCTTTCCTACCATTTATTTATTTATTTATTTATTTATTTATTTATTTATTTATTTATTTATATTTTTGCTTTTTCCAGGTGGGGTCTTGCTCTAGCCCAGGCTCATCTGGAATTCACTCTGTGGCCTTGAACTCATGGTGACCCTCCTACCTCTGCCTCCTGAGTGCTGGGATCAAAGACGTGTACCACCAAGCCTGGCTGTTTTACTGATTTTTGAGACATGACCTCTAATGTAGCCAAGGCTGGGCTTCAAGTCAAACTCTCCCTGTACTTTGGCTTACAGAGTGCTGGGGTCACAGGCATGTCCCACAAAACCCAACAAGAAAATGGAACAATTTTTCTGCATGTGTATCTTTGCATGTCACACACGTGTGTATGTAGGTATGTATACGTGTGTTATGTGTATCACCCAGCATTTATGTGGGTGCTAGAGGGCTGAACTCAGGTCCCCAGGCTTGCGTGGCAAGAACATCACAGACTGAGGCATCTCTCCAGCCCTCCAAACTGAGCATCTAAGCCTTCATGTCCAAACATCATATTGTCTACTCCTCCAAGCTACCCTCCAAGATGTCTTCTATTTAATACATCCTCAAATGAAGAATCCTAGCATCAAGAGCTTAAGTAACCTGTTAGTTGAGCAAAATTAGAACTCAGGACTGTCCATTTACAAAGCGCTGCATCTCATACTGGGAGACAGCAGAGGTAAAGTAGTTGTGTGAAGCTGGAGAAGAGGAAAGATTGCAGATAGAGGGGACAATTCCTACTCTTGCTTCAGTTCACTCACTACCAAATACCTCTGATATCTACCTGTATCCAACAGCCAACTCTCACCAATCCTTCGACTCCCACCCAAACAAGTGCAGGGACCCACTACCTTTCCCCCCCTCTCCATATGGTCCTGTTCTTTGCTCCCTGCAGGCATTGTAATCAGCCTCCTTGGCCAACTCCAACTTACGTCTCCCCCTCCCTGGTTTAGTCTTGGTTCATTGGCCATACTCCTGCAGGTGCCTGTGACTAGAGAGAGACGTACATCCACTTCTGGAAGCCAGTTGTGTGTCACCCAAACCAGCTGACCAGCAAGCATTCCTGCAGTCCTTGGCCACTGTTAGTTGTGGTTACTTCTTCTCTGTCTTCACTTAGAAGAAAAGCTTGCTCTCTATTCCACTGAGATAAATCAAGTGACATGATAGAATTTGTGTCCTGGGTGAGAGGAGGTCCGGTGGAGTGTGGAAATAAATTTGGACTAGGATGGGCTTGAGAGAGAAAGCAATTGCACCTAGTGAATATAGGCAATTGCTCCCACAGTTTTGTGACAAAGGAGACCAATGAAACCAGCAAGGTGTGGTGATTCATCTGGGCTCTAGCAGTAAACAGAATGGAACCCTGAGTCCCCTATGGGTCTACAGAGTCCTGATTTCCTTGGGAAGGAAATCTGATGAGGACACAGAAAGTGATGGGCAATCTCCAGGAAGGAGAGGGGTTTCCTCTCCACCCAAGAGAATACTCCAGCTCCAGGTGGGCTCCCAGGTGGAGTCTGGCTCCATTGAAGAGCCCACCTCTCTTCATCCCGGTGTTCTCTTCCCCTGAGGAAGGATCTCACTGGCTGACTCAAGCTCAAAGCCAGAGCCAGGTGTGGCGTGGATTTTCCTTAATTTTAGTGAAGGGCTATCAATGTGGTTAGCTCTTACCAGGGAGTTGTCCTTACCATTCTGGGTAGCCCCAGGGGTCAATCTGTCTTTAGAATTGACCATGGCATTAAAAATGATCTTTTTTTTTTTTTTAATGGTCTTGATCTCATTCTGCTGTTGCCTGTGGAGAGAGTCAAGGCAGGTTTGGGGCCTTTCAGAGCAGGTGGGCATGGAACATGCCTCCGCAGCCCTGTGCAGTCCTTTCTTTCGGCTAAATCCACAACAAGCAAGCTTTGGGACAGTTGCTCTGTCTCCTAGTCACCTGGGGGATTGTCTTACGTGTTTGCTCACTTGGCAGGCTCTGGGACTATTAGCTGACCTAAGAGGTCCTAAGGGGATTCTAATCAACTTCTAGAGGATACCCCTGTTATCTATAGCTTCGTGGATATCTTAGAGAGGCCATAAGAGAGCTCATGACTAATTACTAATTACTGAAGATCCTTGCACTTAAGGGTTTGTTTTTGGTTTTTGGTTTTTGGTTTTTGTTGTTTTGTTTTTGTTTTTGTTTTTCGAGGCAGGGTGTCTCACTGTAGCCCAGGCTGACCTGGAATTCATGATGTAGTCTCAGGGTGGCCTTAAACTCTGAGCGATCCTCCTACCTCTGCCTCCCAAATGCTGGGATTAAAGGTTCTCGAAACTGCACTCAGCACAGGTTTTTAAAATTTGTTTGTTTTCTTGCTTCTTTTTGAGATCCAAATTAACCTGGAACTCACAATATAGCCCAGGCTATCTTTGAACTCATTCTCTTCTCCCCCCACCCCGCCCCCACCCACCTCAGCCTCTGAAGAGGGATTTTAATGAATCACCACACCCAGCTCTGTCAGCTTCTTTCTGGTTGATGTGTTAGTTTTGTGAGTTATGAGGCAGTATATCTGAGCTTGTGGATGAGCTGATGATAAAATGCACACCTCCAAAGGACTTTAATCTGCTTCCTTAATTCAACAAGTATCTTTCTCATGAATACTCACTATATGACTGGGGGATAAAGGGTGCCAAGTGCATCATGAGAGTAGAGATTCCAAATTTAGAGATCAGGGCAGGCTTCCTGAAGAAATTATATCTAACCCAACCCTAAAGGACGAACAAGAGTTGGCCAGTTAAGGGCTGGAGAGCTGGCTCAGTGGTTAAGGCACTTGTCTCCAGTGCCTAAGGCCCTGGGTTCAATTCCCCAGGTCCCACATAAGCCAGACCCACAAGGTGGTGGCCCTGGTGTTCTCTCTCTCTTCTCTCTCTCTGTCTCTCTGTCTCTCTGTCTCTCTGTCTCTCTCTCTCTCTCTCTCTCTCTCTCTCTCTCTCTCTCTGCTTGAAAATGAATAAATAAAATATAAAAAAAAAAAGAGTTGGCCAGTTAAGAAAGGGAAGGAAGGCCGGGAATGG
>PVHP010032862.1:0-20072 GCA_004024765.1 Zapus hudsonius | reverse complement strand
AATGGTATGATGTAGCCTGCTTTGCCAAGTTCCTTGATTGTAAAAATATATAAGCACTGAAGCTGCAAAAGTAAAGTTGCAGCAGCACAGCATTCAATTGTGTGTCTGTCTGTCATTTCCTCGCCGATTCCTGACTTCTCCTCGAGCCTTCTCCCTGGTTCTCCCGCAGTGGTGGTCTCCCTCTGAGTGGTCTGCGGCAACTCTGCCTGTCTAATATCTCACTTTTTAAAAAATATTTTACTTATTCATTTTTCAAGCAGAGAGACAGAGACAGAGAGAGAGAGAAAAAAAAAGAGAGAGAGAACCAGGGCCACCACCTTGTGGGTCTGGTATATGTGGGTTCTGGGGAACTGAACCAGGGACCTTTAGGCACTGGAGGCAAGTGCCTTAACCGCTGAGCCATCTCTCCAGCCCTAATATCTCACTTTTAATAAGTAGTCTACCTCCAATTGTTTAAAATAAATAAGTTAGCTGGATAGTCATCTATATCAATAATCCTGTTACTCAGGAGGTTGAGATGGGAGGATTAGGAGTTTGAGGTCATCCTCAGCTATAGGGAGAGTTCAAAACCAGACTGGTCTATATGACAGCTATTTGTCTTAAAATAAATGAATAAATAAATAAATAAGGCTGGAAAAAATGCTTCTAAACTTTTCATGTTAGCTAATATTCATAAAATGACTGAGTCATTTAGAAAATTAATTTTCTATGTTTAAAGCCAGAGGGTTTTATTTTTTGTAAATATTTGCAGATAGCTGGAAGCATATGCGTGTAGGTCCAGGTATTCAGAAGGCTGGAATAGGAAGAGTATTGGAGCCTATCAACTCAAAGCCAGCCTGGGCAACTTTACAAAGAAAGACCCCCATCTCAAAAAAAAATTATAAGCAGTTTTAATTTTTAAATTCTGAAACCTTGAAAAAATTTTAAAACATTCTCTGCACTGGCTCTCGCCATCAAAATTTTAGTCAACTACTATAAGCTTATCTTCTGCCCAGTTCTGACTCTGCTGTTGTAGCCTAACAATAAAGGTCTTAAAGGCCTGGGAGAACTTGATTTTTGTTTTGTTTTGCTTTGTTTTCTTTGAGACAGGGTCTTGCTATATAACCCAAGTAGAAATTACCATGTAGCCCAGGTTGGCCCCCAACTCCCGATCCTCCTGCCTCAGCCTTGCAAGAGCTTGAATTACAGGTATAGGCTGCCATGTTTGGATTAATCTGTGTAGCCGGCTAATTTCAATAGCCCCACGTTCTGCTGCTGGGGAGAACGGGTGTTCTTGTTTGTAGTCTCTGTCATATGATGTATGCTCGTAAACTTGGACACATACTCTCCCAGGATCTAATGTGCACTCTGGCATCCAGAGTGTCTAATGAGCTGCCCAGGAGGAGCAGACAGGGCAAGGTGGCTTTCTTCAACTTTAGGTAACCAGCCCAGAAAACAAAGACTTTTGTATTCTATCCAGATCTTTTGATGCTTTATTAGACTCTTATTTACTTGAGAAAACTGAGTCTTAGCGGTAAATGGATTTGTTTAGGTTTGGTTTTATTTGGTATTTGATATCTGTTTATTTGTATGTTTTGCCTGCTTGCTTGAGACATGGTCTCACTCTTTGGCCCAGGCTGGCCTTGAACTCATGGTGAAGATCCTCCTGCTTCAGTTTCCTGAGATACCTAATGATCACAGGCATGTGCCACCATGCCTAGCCTTGTTTTTTGTTTGCTTTGTTTTTATTTACATATAGTTCCTTTTTAAATACTTTATTTATTTATTTGAGAGAGTGAGAGAAAGAGGCAGAGAGAATAGGTGCACCAGGGCCTCCTGCCACTGCAAATAAACTCCAGATGTGTCTGCCACCATCTGGCTTTACCTGGGTACTGGGGAATCGTACCTGGGTCCTTCTGCTTTGTAGGCAAATGCCTTACCCTCTAAGCCATCTCTCCTGCTGGATGAATGACTACTATTTCATAATGATATGTGATACTATTTTGATCAGCTCTCTTACACATCCAACATCTTTGGCAAGTGTCTCTGTGATCACTCTTCTAATTGAGGTCTTTTGACTTTGAGGGCTTTCTAGTTGGGCCACTGGAAATCCTCAGAGAATGCATGTCGTCTTGGAGCGATGATCATCGCAGTAGCCCAGGCTAGATTCTATCTCATGGCTCATATCTTTTCTGTTTGGCTTCCCAAGCTGTACAATTACGAGTATGAGCCACCACACCCTCTCATCAAAATCTTCACCATCTCCGTCCTGTCCACAGCTTGATTCTCCACTAAAAGTATCTGCAAACAAATTCACAGGGAGACAGATTTCTAAGAAGCAGTCTTCCATCCAAGTTTCTGGGAATGTTAACATTTCCTGAGTAAATGTCTTCAGAACTCTAATCAAGAGACTGATGAGGGCTGGAGAGATGGCTCAGTGGCCCAGGTTCAAGTCCCCAGTACCCATGTAAAGCCAGTGGCACATGCTTCTGGAGTTCATTTGTACTAGCAGGAGGCCCTGATGCACCTGTACATTCTCTCTCTCTCTTCTCTCTCTCCTTTCTCTCTCTGTGTGTGTGTAAATTAAAGAGAGAGAGAGAGAGAGAGAGAGAGAGAGAGAGAGAGAGAGACCAATGAGGAGCTGAGGAGATGGCTCAGCAGTTAAAGGCACTTGCTTGCAAAGCCCAACAGCCCAGGTTCAAATCCCTTCCAGCCTATGTCAAGCTAGACAGGCATTTGTCTACAGCAGCAAGAGACCCTGGTGTTCCCATCCCCCCTCCACCCAAATAAATGAAAATTTAAAAGAAGAAACTGATGAGCTGAGAGACTGCTAGGGGAGATCAAACAGATGGAGAATTAATTGCCGTAGACTGGCTGAACTAATGAACTATGTGGGCGTTTGTGTCCTCTCAGGCACGGTTGGTTCCTCATTTAAATGCTTTTGCTTTAGGAATTGAAGGGTGACCCCCATTTGCTGTCTGTTTCAGGTTTGAGAACTGAAGATGCCTGTCTGGGCTCTGGGTGGGCTTAGAACTCCCCTAGCCAGAGGCCCTCGAATTCTTGTCTACAATTAGTAAAAAATTGAAAAATATAGACACAAAGGAGGGTATGCTTGAAAGATTTACTTTAAGAGAGTAGAAATAAAGCAGGGAAGCTGGGAGGGGACCCAAGAAGGAAAAATCTGTGTGGCAACTGGATCAGGTCTTTTTATGAATTAGGCAACCAAATGGGATGAGCCTTGTTCCCAAGCTCAAATGTGGATGAAGGGCCTTGATCAATCTGTGAGTCTGGGAGGAGAACATAGACTCAGAAAGGGCCTGCCCGTGGGAGAAACAGGGAGGAAGAATTCAGAAGCTGTTCCTCACCACTATCCTGAATAATCAGACTGGACTTCTAGTCTTGCCAGGAAAGGGTGGCGTCTGTGTTTTGTTCTGGGCCTGTGTCTCAGCTACCTGCAAAAGAAAGTTGTCTTGCTTCTAACCTCTGTCACCACCACAGGCGCTCTGGTCAGTGCCTGACCATTGAACATGTTGTAGGAGGGGACAGCACTGACCTTTGTCCCATGTCACCTCTAGAACTTGGGGTGGGGTTCAGCTGGTGTCACTGGAATGAAGGTGTTGGGTCCCAGCCTGGCTGAATATCTGTGAGTTAAGATATAATATGAACCCGGATGAGAGCCCAGAGCATGGTAGCTCATGCCTTTTGATCCTAGCACACCTGTTCCCCCCAGGAGGCAGGGGGGATGGCTGACAGCCCTAAATCCTGTTTGTAAGTGCTAATAGCTTTTACTCCTGCTTGCTGAGTTTCTGTGGTTTTGTTCCTGCCTGCTGAGCCCCCCTTGTGATACAAGGCAGCCTTGGATTGTATATAAGGTTGGATGCTGAAATAAAGTTTTGAGATTTGCTCAGATACATCTTCCACCCACGAGTGTGTGAGTCTCTGGCTGCACGCGTTCACCTTTCCCCATGAAGCCTGTCTCCTGCTGGCCAGTGAGACAGGATCGCAGGGAGCCAGGGATCCATGAATGACTGACTCTTTCTCAGTACCCAACAGAAGGGACAGCCAGAGAGAAAAATAAAGAAGACAGGAAGACAAACAGGAAGGAAGGAAGGAAGGAAGGAAGGAAGGAAGGAAGGAAGGAAGGAAGGAAGGAAGGAAGGAAGGAAGGAAGGAAGGAAGGAAGGGAAAAGAAAGTAGAGAGAGAAGAGAAAGAAATGAAGGAGAAAGGCAGGAAGGAAGGAAGGAAGGAGAAGAAGGCCTTCTTCTAACCCATCCATCGTTTGTCCCTGCCCACCCTCGTCCTCAGGACACAACCAGCCCCTCCCCTGCAGCCAAGACCAGCTCGCAGATCTCACGGGGCTCTGCAAGGCTCTCCTATATTATGTCCTCAGATCCAAGCTTCTCTCGCATCTCTCTCAGGTCTGTCATTTTGCCACCCTGGTTTTGGCAAAGAGAGCCAGCAGCCTCCGCTAATTTGTAGTCTTGGCAGAAAAAAGGGGGAAATGTACAGTGCAATATCTTGTGTATAATTTAAAAGCACACACAGAGTTACACAAACACAGTACTTTTCAAGCAATCATAAATCCAAATAAACATAACGAGTGAATTGTTGGAGCACAGAAGGATGGGGTGGGGGCGAATGAATACAATAAAACAAAGCTGTGTCTTCCACCATCCAGTGATAACATTGTGAAGAGAAATCCCCGTGCATGGAAGGTAAGAACTGCTCATCTGGAAATGCACTTAGCCTGGGTTCAGCAACCTCACTTGTAGACCGTGATCTGCAGACAGTGACATGCAGTCACACACATGCACACAGACACACAGTGACATGGGAGTGTGTCAGTGAGAGTGAGGTTCAAAGTGGGCTGGAGAGATGGCTCAGCAGTTAAGGCCCTTGCCTACAAAGACTAACGGCATAAGTTCGATTCCCCAGTACCCATGTAAAGCCAGATGCACAAAGCAGTGCATGCATTTGGGGTTCTTTTGTAGCAGCTGGAAGCCTTGGTGCATCAATTTTCTCTCTCTCCCTCCCTCTCTCTCTCTCTTTCTCTCTCTCCTTGCAAATAAATAAATATTTTTTAAAAGAATGAAGTTCAAGCCCAAGCTGTCTGCACTAATATCTACCCTTCGTCCCCAGTGTCCCCTCACAAACCAGCATGCTAAGCCTGAGTCCTAGTTTATACCACCAGCCAGAAAGAAATTCTCATTTCTCAGTTATTGCATCTCTTGACTACATTACCAGAGTGCAAGGGTTACCCCTAAATCAGTTAGACTTCACTTCTGTCCACAGTTTTAGGATGGAGCCAACTGGGCCATCCTGCTGGGTAACAGGTGGAATCAAGTCAGGCTCATTCTGGGTGCCAGAAAGATGGTTTGCATGGATGAGCATTTCCTGTCCAGCTGCCGGGGGAACAGGACAAGTGACGCTGAAAGAGCCTATCTGAGGGCTGGGGAGATGGCTCAGTGGATAAAGTGCTCACAGTGAAAGCAGGACCTGAGTTCAGAACCCATGGAGAAAAGTCAGAAGTTGTGGGAGGCTTCTGTCATCCCAGCACATCTACTGAAGATGGGAGGTGGACTGGAGAAATTTCCAGAAGCTAGAAATCAGCTAATGTGGCAAATGGAACTATAGCAATTAGAGACTCTACCTCAAGTGAAGACTGAGCCAGAAAGTTGTCCTTTTGATACAGATTATGATATGGGGTGTGGAGAAGGGCTAGAATTTAGATAATCCCCAGTAAAAAAAATTTCAATGCACCCCAAGTTTAAAGAGTATCCGAGCTCTTGTCTATAAAGTTAAAGAATTAAAATCATAGACAACAAGATAGTAAGGTATAGTGGGAGACTTTATTATTTAAAGGAATATGGGGAGTTACAGAGTTTTCCAGCTACAAGTGTGGGGAAAACACTGTCAGAGAGTTTAACAGAACTTATATTGTTTAGCTAAATAAGCAGAAACAGAAAAGATAACAGGGAGCTCCCATCATGAGAAGGAGAGGTTCATGAGGGAGAAAGTCTGGAGCCTTCCCGCACCCCAGCCATTGGGGTGGGGGAAGGCTTTACCTTTCTAAGGCCTAGATCAGAGGTTCTTCTACTCCATTGCCATGTGGGGGAAGAAAGCCACTTCCTCTAGGGAAGTTAATTTAAGTTCTCCCTAGGTGAGTCAGAGAGACAGCTGATTGGTTCATATTTAACCAATCAGCCCCTACGTTGTAGCTCCAGCTAGATACCTCCCACTCAAGGGGAGGAGTGTTCCCTGCAGACACCTGACCCTGTCACACTTTGACCTCCACACACATGCCATGACACACACACACACACACACACACACACACACACACACACACACACACCAAAGAACAAAAGAACCTATCTGATAGATATGTAAGTTGCTGCCCAACAGTGTCTACCCTGGAGCCATTCAGATCCGTTCACACCTTTCCATCCTTCCAGCACCCATGCTACTTGCTCCTGTGGTATCAGGGTGCTCCGCTGAGCGGGAAGTTCAAGGTCGGCAGACAGTTACCAAGATCCAGGCCAGATATTTTAAAGGTCTTAGTAAAAGATAAAGTTTAGCAAGCCAGGTGTGGTGGTGCATACCTTTAATCCCAGCACTCGGGAGGCAGAGTTAGGAGGATCACCATAAATTCAAGACCAGTCTAAGACTACACAGTGAATTCCAGGTCAGCCTGGGCTAGAGTGAGACCCTACCTCAAAAACAAAACAAACAAAAAACCCAGGAATAGATGGCTGCACTTATTAAGTTCTACCAAGCATTTAAAGATGAATTAATATCAATTCTTCTTAACAATTTCCCCCAAAACTTGAAGGGGGGAAGGAAGTTCATCCAATAAGGATGGCATTACTCTGACACTAAAATCAGATAGGGAAGCAACAAAAAAGAAAGCTATTGAAAAATACTCATTTTTATTTATTGGTTGATAATTTCACACATGTATATAATGTATTGGATCAAATTCATACTCATTACCCTCCTATTCCACTCCCACCTAACCCTTAATTAGTCTCCCTCCTCCTTTCGTGTGTGTGTGTGTGTGTGTGTGTGTGTGAGAGAGAGAGAGAGAGAGAGAGAGAGAGAGAGAGAGAGAGAGAGAGAGACTGGGTGAGTTAAAATTTTCTGGCATAAATATGGGCAGGAAGTATTTATGGGAGCATGGCCATTACCAGTGGCTGTACCACTGAGGAAGATGTCTTCTCCTTCCCCAGCATTTATTAACTGTCGGTAGCTCCTCAGGGAGGGTTGGAGCCTCAGGAGCCCCTCCCCATCCATCGGCATGTTGATGGTCTTATGCAGGTAACCAACCCCAGCTCCTGTGAGTTCATAAGAACGACAGCTATGCTGGGTTTAGCTGTCAGCATTTCCCAGCACTCCTCCCCACCCTCCAGCTCTCACACTCTTTCTTGAACATAGATGAAAAAATCCCTGACAAAACACTACCAAGCTAAGTAGGACAGCGTGTTAAAAAGACTGTTCTTCATGATCACGTGGGACTCATCCCAGGGGTGCAAGGATGATGCAACATATGCAAACCAACCAATGTGACATACTTCATTAACAGAAGGAAGGACAAGAGCCAGGTGATCATCTGAACAGATGCAGAAAAGACATTTGGGAAAACTCAACATCCCTTCATGATGAAAACACTGAACAAATTAAATATAGAAAATATATATCCCAACATAATGGAAGCCATTTAAAATAAGCCAACAGGTAACACCATACTGAATGGGGAAAAGCTGAAAGCTTTTTCTTTAATATTTGGAATAACACAGGATACCCACGTTTACCACTCTGCTCAGCACCGGACTACAAATCCTCACCAAAGTATTCAAACAAGAGAAAGAATTAAACCGGGCATGGTGGCACACACCCTTAAACCCAGTACTCAGGAGACAGAGGTAGGAAGATTGCCTTGAGTCGAAGACCACCCTGAGACTACATAGTAAATTCCAGGTCAGCCTGGGCTAGAGCCAGACCCTACCTTGAAACCTCAAAAAAAGAAAAACATAAAAAGAGAGGGAGAAAGAAAGAAGAAAGAAAGAAAGAAAGAAAGAAAGAAAGAAAGAAAGAAAGAAAGAAAGAAAGAAAGAAAGAAAGAAAGAGCACCCAAACTTGAAAAGAGGAAGTCACACTGTCACTGTCATCAGATGGCGTGAAATGGGTCTGCCCAGGATGATAGGTCTTATTTCCAGCCTCTGTCTTTCTGTGTCATCATTATGTAAGTAAGCAGGTTCGCTGGGCCAGGCCCTCTCCATCAGTGATGCTGTGCTTTACCACAGCCCCAGAAACAATGGACTAAAACCCCCGAAACCATGAACCAAAACTCATCTTTCCTCATTTCGGCTGCTTTTCTTGAGTATTTTGTGACAGCAACAGCAAGTTGGCTAACACACATGAACACCCAGATCTCGATGGAGAAGAGGGCCATGCGTTCAGGCAGGCACTTACCTTGGTGTATTGACTACTAACCCCAAGGCAGGGACTCTGATTTTTCAGATGTTTGGCCTCCATCCTATATCACTATTGAAAAACGAGGATAGACCCTTTAGAAGACGGGGCTGAGTGAGAGGTTTTAGGTTATTCCTTTTTATTTTAACTTTCTTTGGGGTTTTTAAAATTTTATTTAGGAGAGACAACAGTCGGAGAAGGTCGAAACGCTAACACAGTTCACAGAAGTCATGTCAGAGTTTCGTTCCTCGTGGGGTTAGAATATACAGAAATACAGAAATATGTGGACAAGCAGGTAGACCCAGAACCCAACTGAATCACAATATAGGACATTGCTGGTCCCAAGGAAGTGGAATAGGACAGAGGTCAGTAGAGCCTAGGAGGGGACACAGGAAAGAGGACTGTGGTAGCAGCCATCAGAACCTAGTCACAGGCGGGAAGTAGCTCTTTCCTTCTATAGCCTTACAGGCAAGTGTAGTCTGTAAACACCCGTCATATATTTCAAAAGAACCAGAGGAGAGAAGTTTGCAGGTCCCCACCATATAGAAAGGATAATATCTGAGGAGATGGAAATAATACCCTGATTTGATCTTTACACATTGTATCAAATTACAACCCTGTGCCCCATAAAAGTATAAGTTTATAGGCCAATTTTAAAAAAATGAAATAAAAAAATTATCAAAGTGAACAAACTTTGAAAGAACTGTGGGTGGATATGGAGGAGACATGTCTGTTAATTAGGTGACAGTATAAGATTGTACCTACTCATCAACTGTACACAACAAATAGGTATAGATGATTGTATACCCATGTGTAGCAGGTACCTTCTTGTTACTGGGACAAAATACTTGACCAGAAGCAACTTGTTGGAGAAAAGAGATTAGTTCTGGTTTACAGTTTTGAAAGGATGTTGGATCATGACTGAGAAAGCACAGCAGCCATAACTGCTTATCACAGCAGCAGGGAGGAAACAGCCAATGAGCAAGCTCTGAACACCCAGTGAAGCTGGACACCCCTCCTCCAGCAAGACTCCACCTCCCAAAGGCTCCACCCCCAGTGACACCCCTCCTCCAGCAAGACTCCACCTCCCAAAGGCTCCACCCCCAGTGACACCCCTCCTCCAGCAAGACTCCACCTCCCAAAGGCTCCACCCCCAGTGACACCCCTCCTCCAGCAAGTCTCCCAAAGGCTCCACCCTCCAGTGACACCCCTTCTCCAGCAAGTCTCCACCTCCCAAAGGCTCCACCCCCCAGTGACACCCCTCCTCCAGCAAGACTCCACCTCCCAAAGGCTCCACCAGCCAGGGGTTGAGTATGAGCCTTAAACCCAGCATGGTGATGCACACCTTTAATGCCAGCACTCAGGAGGCTGAAGTAGGAGCTTCAGGCCAGCCTGGACTGCAGGCTGTGAGCTCAAGGCCAGCCTGGACTGCAGAATGAGTTCCAGGTCAGCCTGGAATTAGAGTAAGACCCTGCCTCAAAAAAAATAAGGCTGAAATAATGTAACTCATTATGGACATTTAAAAAAAAAATAAGGCTGGAGGGATTGTTCAGTGGTTAAAATCACTTGATTTCAAAGGCAGCCGGGGTTCATTTGCCCAGTACCCACTTATAAGCCAGATTTACAAAGTAGTGTATGCATCTGGGGTTCATTTGCAGCAGCAACAGTCTCTAACTCTATCTCTATTTTTTTCTCTTTCTCTCCTATCACTCTCTCTTTCATAAATAAATAAAAATATAAACCAAAGAATATAAGGCTTAATCCCAAATACATGAGGCTACTGGGGACTTTTACATTCAAACCACCACACCATGCACAATAAAGCCAATCATGTATAATTATAGGTAACACAACAAGTTATATCTAATACATGACTTAGAATGAATCATCTATGTGATTCATGCATATAAAATCCCCATCTCTAATGTTCCCCCACCTCCAATCATTCCCCCTCTCTGCATAGACTCCTTTCCTGGGGCTGCCATGAAAATCCCCATAGGCTCGGGAACTTCATGAACAGAGCTTTATTTTCTCTCTCTTCTGGAGATTAGAGATCTGAGAACAAGGCACCCACAGGCTTGGTTTCTCCCGAGGCTCACTTCTCCCTGGGTCCCATGTGCCCTTCCTTCTGCTTGAGTCTCTGTTCTGTCCTATCTCCTCCTAATGGAATGCTCAGTGACCTCCACTGAACTGAATCACCTTCTACGGGCCTGTGTTCAAACAGCCACATTCTCAGATGAACACCGGAGTCGTCAGTCCTCCCAGAGGACAGGCTTGGAACCATAGCACTGGGGACAATCACTACAGTGACAGTCTCCCCCTTGGCATACTTCCTCTGTGTCAGACTTCCTAGAAATGGAATTCTATATTACGTGTATTCTTTTTTTAAAAATTTATTCATTTTCAAGCAGAGGCAGAGAGAGAGAGAGAGAGAGAGAGAGAGAGAGAGAGAGAGAGAGAACATCAGGGCCACCACCCTGGTTTATGTGGGTACTGGGGAATTGAACCCGGGGCCTTAGGCACTAGAGGCAAGTGCCTTAACCGCTGAGCTATCTCTCCAGCCCATTATGTGTATTCTTATGCTTCACTTCTCCATTCAGCTTATTTATTTGCAAGGAGACAGAGAATAAATGGAGTACCAGGGCCTCCAGCCACTGCAAACGAACTCCAGATGCAGCACCTCATGGGTACTGGGGAATCGAATCTGGGGCGTTAGGCTTTGCAGGCAAGTGCCTTAACCACTGAACAATCTCTCTATCCTCTTCATTGAGTTTAATGACGAGAATTCATTCATGCTGTCGATCACATAAATAGCTACAATAATGTGAAACATTAGCATACAGGGCCAGCACTGGAACCTTAGAATACCGTGTTCTCCCTTTCACTCAACACTCAATCACCCACACATACTATTATCTTGATTATCCATTCTTCTTATAATGGACATTTCAGCTATTTCAAATTTCTGGCTACTCTGATTATAACTGCCACACACATTTTTATACAAGCATTGGTGTACACATGAACTTTTGAATTTCTGAATAAATGCCAAGTTGTGGAATTGCTTATTCAGTTTTACAAAGGCATGTCAAACTCCTGTCTAATGTGTTGGTCCGAGCTCACATGTCCCCCAACAAGGGACAGGGTTTTGCTATGTTTCCCAAGTTCAAGCAATCCTCCCCTCTCACCTCCTTGGCAGCTATAAGACACATTCCACCATACCTAGCCAAAACGATTCCAACAGGACACAAAATCTTCGGGTTTCTTTTATTTTTAGACAAACCACATAAAAGGTAAAGAAAACTGTCACACAGAAAACTTTGTTCTTTTTAATGCAGAGGAAACCAACTTCTTGTTCTATACCACTGAACTCTTCATATATATTTTTTTCTGTCAGTGCTGGAGGTCAACCCCAGGGCCTCATGAACTTTTTGTTTATTTGCTTGTTTGTTTGAAGCAGGGTCTCACTCTAGCTCAGGCTGACCTGGGACTCACTCTGTAGTCTCAGACTGGCCCTGAACTCACAGCGATCCTCCTACCTCCTTCTACCTCTGCTTCCATGCTGGGATGACAACACACCGAACCCACTAAGCTTCTGAACATGTAATAAATTCATGCACTTTGAGCCAATTGACGTGAGATCCTCTCCCTCCTCCTTCCCTCTTTCCCTCTGTCTCTTCTATACTAACTCTATGTTTCTCTTTCAGTCTTCTTTTTCATAATGAAGCAACCTGGCATTCTACCCTTCTCCCTACTGTCTCCTCCCTGGCTTTGAACTCTTCCACTGCCTCTCACAACTGTTGCCCTCGAGGCCAAAACTGCAGCTGCCTCCAGGGTGGTGACTATACCTGCCTTCTCTTCTGCTGCCTTGCCCACCGTGGGCTTCCTCCACCTTCTTGTTTAAAAATATTTTATTCATTTATTTGAGGGAGAAAAATAGACATAGAGAGAGTGAGTGTGAGCATGCCAGGACCTGCCATTGCAAATGAACTCCAGATGCATGCACTACTTTAGGCATCTGGCTTTATGTGGGTCATGGGGCATTGAACTTGAACTTGGGCCATCTGGCTTTGCAAGCAAGCACCTTTAACTGCTGAACCATCTCTGCAACCCCCATCCTCTATGTTAGCAACTTAGCCCACTAATGATAAGGATCCAAAGTAGGCAAGAAAAAACACTTGAGAGAAGTCTTTCATTTGACCCAATATATTGGGAAGAGAGGATAGCAAGGGATAGCCAGGGTGCCTCCTGGTTTGCTTTTAGACTGAGCCAAACAGCTTGTTTACATAGAGGGTGGGGCAAGGGTATTTGAACCAATCATGACAAACCTTCATGCAAATGAAGGATTGTGTTTGCACCAACCATGGCACAGACCTTTATGCAAATGAAGGATCACACATGCACCAATCACAGCCAATGAGACCTTGATGAAAACAGTGACAGACTCACCAAGGCTTATGATGGTTCACAGGTCCCTTGCAAACTGTTTGAAATAGGTATGACTGGGGCCCTCTAGATTAGAGGTGTGCTTCAGTAGCAAGTAGCTGTGGTCACCATGTCGCTTCCTCACAGCGTCTTCAGGGAATGTTCAAAGCAACTGAGCTGGATAAGAGCAATCTGGCTGGCTGCTCAGCTGATGTTCTCTGATCACAGCAGCCACAGTACTAGGGATAAGTCCAACAGCTACTAGGGAGTCAAACTGTCCTGGCCCCCAACATCTTACCTTAGCTGAAAGAGAAATATATTTTTAAAGTGCTTACCTGTCATTTAAAAAAATAGCATATCCATATAATAGTGTGACTCTCACTTTTGACTAGAGAATTTCTCTTTTTCAGATGGTGGTGACCACTGGGATAACTCAAAAGACACCATAGTAGCTGGGCATAGTGGTGCACGCTTTTAATCCCATCACTCGGGAGGCAGAGGTAGGAGGATTGCTGTGAGTTCAAGGCCACCCTGAGACTAAATAGTGAATTCCAGGTCAGCCTGGGCTAGACTGAGACCCTACCTCAAAAAATAAAACAACAAAAAAAGACACCATAGTGCTGAGAAGAAATGACAGTGGAGTGTTCAGCACTGGGACATCTCTATCACACTTCCCAAAGTACAGGGTCTATTGTGGAAGAGGTGGTGGGAAGATTGTAAGAGCCAAAGGAAGGGGAGGACTGCTTACAATGCAAACTTCCAGACACAAAATGGCCTTGATATTCATGACTTTGCAGTGCCTGATAATACCTACACATAATGGGAAGAAAAGATGATGACACGGAAACAAAACAGAGACTAATTGAAAGGGGGAGGAGATATGGGGGAGGGTGGGGAGGGACCCATAATGGTTTATGGTCTATAATTATGGAAGCTATCAATAAAAAGTCTTTTAAAGGGTGCTTACCATACATATCAATAATATTAGCAGTGATTTAGCAAAATTTTCAATGTGTAGAAGTGCTTAATCAATGCTTTACTCAAAACCAAATACCCTTGAGGAGAGCTGGCTCATCTCTTTCTCACAAATACCTTCCATTTGTTTACATTAAGAATGATGGGATGAACAAGGGACCCACAGCCACAGCCATTCTATCAACACAGGATAAGCCAGTGAGGCAGAAACCAATGATATTCAACACAAAGACCACTAAGTTCTCAACATTAAAGCAACCTTAATACTCACCCACCACGACTCAGGGAACTGAGCGGAAGAGGGGGAGTAAAGATTGTAAGAGCCATGGTGGAGGTGAATATCCAGAGGCATGATGCTCCTGAGTAACAACATACGAGGGCCAGGAGAACCCGGGTGACTACTACCCTATCCATGATCCCCTGCCCCAAGACTGCCCACGGAGGAGGCTATCCAGCCGATTGGGGATGGGGAAGAGGGGTATTGGGGAACTGGGGATAACAACTCATCATTTGCCCATTAAATAATATAACTCATTATGGACAATAAAAAAAAGAAACCAATAGAGGGAAGCTGAAGAGATGGCTCAGTGATTAAGGCACTTGCCTACAAAACCTTACAACCCAAGTTCAATTTCCCAGTACTGACATAAAGCCAGATGCACAAGGTGGCACATGCATCTAGAGTTCCTTGGCAGTGGCTGGAGGCCCTGGTGCACCCATTCCCTCTGTCTCTCTTCTCCTGATCCCTCTATGCTTGCAAATAAATAAGTAAAATTTTTAAAAAAACTTAATTTGACATTAGACAAAGCTGTCTATCAGCTCAGTTTCCTGGTCAACTATTTCTTCAGCCTATGCATTAAGGAAGCACCACCAAAGCAAGAACCCACAGGGGAAATAGATGGTTTGTGCTCATGGCTCAGAAGATAAAGTTGTTTCTTATTAAGCCATTGAGATTACACCAATAATGCAAACTAATCTTATTTTCCAACGATTTACTTAAGTCAGTCATTTTAATTGAGTTAGCTTAATATTCCAAAAAGTTATGAAATACTTAATTTATATACTCATTTTTGTTAAGTACTATGATAGTTAGCTTTCTGCAACTATAACTGAAAATTCAAGATCATAGATTTAAAAGAATAAAGATTATTTTAGCTCACCATTTCTGAGATGTCAGTTCGTGATAGGCTGGCTCCATTGCTTTGAGCCTGTGGTGAGAGACTGCATATAATGGCAGGGAGTGCATGGCAGAGCAAAGCTGCTCCCCTCACAGCAGGCAGGAAGCAGAGAGAGAGCTTTTTTATTAAGTAGAAACTTTGAATGGATACATCGTGTGTTGGTATCACCATTTCCCTCCTTCCTGCCCCCATTCTGCTGAGGGTCCTCCTCAGTGGGATTGATGGTATGCACCATGGGGTTGTGGGTTATGAGTTGTGCAAGCAGCAGTCACTGATTGGGGGAGAGGGCGGCACCACCTCTGGATATTCCCCCACCCTGGCTCTTACAATTTTTCCACCCCCTCTTCTGATCCATGGTGAGTGTGATTTAAGTCTACTGCAGTGTTGAGATCTCGGCAGCTTCTGAATTTCTGTTTTGGTATGATTTGAGGGTCCTCAGTGTCTGTCTCCATCAGCCTGGCGCAGGTTGTCAGACTTGCCATAGAAGCAGACCTCTTGCTCATCTCCCCAATTCCTCTGTGGTTTTGCCCTAGCCCTGCCAGGGAGGAGAGCTCACTTATAACAAATCCATTCCTTCCAAACTCAATAAATTATAAATCTATAAATGGGTTAATCCATTCATGAGGTGAGATTCTTCACGATCCAATTACTTCCAAAAGGTGTCACCTCTAGACATTGATGCCCTGGGGACCACACCTTCAATAGCACATGAGCTAAGGAAGACATTTATGATCCAAGCCAGTTAAGTAGAATTCCTTTCATTGATTTCATAAGTTAACTTGGTAATATCAATGAGCGGTAGAAATATAATCACACACATAATAAATAGTCATGCACACAGATGCACATAAACATGCTGACAGAACAGCTGTCATAGTTTGCATTCTAAAATCTTAGCCATGTGTCAGATACAGAAAAACAAAACTCACGAGTTTATGATTGATCCATGAGTTGGGATTGTATTTTTGTCCCATGGAACAAGATGATCTGCCCAAATAGCTAAAATATTTCACTCACATGTACTAAAAGGACTTTAACTGAGGCAACAGCAAAACAAAACCCTCTATTTTCATTTGCTTTTAGCTGAATTTAAAAGCCAGTAGTTTGGGAGGTCATGTGGCTGGATAATGTATTATTAGTCTCTGCTGGAAACAATACCTTTGGCATGTGGTTTAGGATGTCAATGGCTACCTAGGTTATTTTTTAGGACCTGAAGGTCATTCTTGTCAAAAGTATCCATCTGTGTTTGGACCTGCAGATGTCTAATGAGTAACTAACACAGGATGAAACCACTGCTCTTACCTTTCTATTGTATCTGCTCCTTGGCTGCTTGAATCTTTGGGTCAGACCTCTCTACTCAGTGCATAGGTATGTTAGTCATTTAAGGAAGATTTATCTGGAACTGGTACTAAAAGATTGAGTTGTCCTAAACTGACCCAAGTTCTCTCCTCCCCTTTCAAGACCAAAGACACCAAAATAAGAATAGCCATGGTATTTTTAAGATTTATAGACACATGATTAAAAGACTCCTCATGATCCCATTTCACAGCATCCTGTTCCAGATCATGGGAGATGCATCCAGCAGTCTGTGGACATCAGTCCTTTCCTAACCTGAGCCTGCTTTCCCCTTGCCTAAGGATAAAAGAAGCTTGACATCTGTGCCGAGTTATTTTTAATAAATAAATTTAGATTTATTGATAAATGAAAATAGAAAAACAGAAAGTCAGGCATGATAGCATTCTCTCTCCTTTCCTCCCTCCCTCCTTTCTTTTTCCTTCCTTCCTTCCTTTCTTTCTTTCTTTCTTTTTTTTTTAGACGAGGTCTCACTTTATAGCCTAGGCTATTCTGGAACTTGCGGATAGACTATTCTTGACCTCAATTCTATGTGATTTTGCTGTCTCAACCTTCTGAGTGCTGGACTTATAAGCATGAGCCATCATGCTTGACTTTCTATTTTCTCTTATCACCAAATTGAAATTTATTTGCTAAAAATTTGTGTTAAATCCTAATAAACTAAAAGGATTTGGGACTAATATAACAGTTTTATCTTATGTGAGCACTCATCCATAAGCCAGTTTGGTACCATTCAAACAACACACAAACATGAACATACCTGTAAATATAATATATAATATACAGATACATAAAAATGTGTGGATCCGCGGATTACTTGGGAGGTCATTGTGCACTGACCCCCTTTTTATCCACGGAGCTGAGTGAGAAGAGTCTTGGGACAGCGGTGAGCTGACGAGAGGAAGAACTCTTGGGAGACAGTTGCAGTGAACAACTCGTTTATTAGGTGTGGGAGGGTGTTTTCATTTAGAAGGAAAAGGAGAGACAGGGAATAAGTGACAAGGGCATTGGTGGGGGCAGGGTGGCCTGTGGGTGTCTCATGAAAGGATTGGCAGGGGCCATTTGCATAGATAAACTACAGGGACTTTCTCCTTGTCTGGGCCTTGTTATTACCTTACAGCTGAATTATGTGAATTCCAGTAAACTCAGGACTTGAATACCCTGGACTTATCAGGGTTTGCTGGGGCCCGCCAGGTGGCTGGAGGTTTGGGGAGAGAAGGAAACAGCCGAACTCCTGCCGGTCTCAGGATGAGATTATCGGGGTTCCAGGCCAGTCTCAACTTCCCTTTAACCCTATGTCCTCCATGCCTCTCAGCAGGGCCCCACAAAAATGGACCAGAACAAGGATTTTGTAGCCTAAGGTTTGTCGTTCAAGTAACCAGGTCCTCCATGGCATTACACAATCCTTACTCCTAATCAGATCTTCCACTAGTACGACTCTTAGTAAAAAGAAAGTAATAAAAGCATCTCAGAGGTGCAGAATTTATCCAAAATATCATTGAGAAGGGATCAAGTAAAAAGCTCAGTAAAAGCAAGAAGGTCAAAATGTGAGGTTTGTTGTGTATGCTTTAGGTAACGTGGTTTTTTTAATTTCTTTTCTTTTTTGGAAATATTTTATTTATTCATTTTCAAGCAGAGAGAGAAAGAGACAGAGAGAGAGAGAAAGAGAGAGAGAGAGCACCAGGGCCACCACCTTGTGGGTCTGGCCCATGTGGGTCCTGGGGAATTGAACCCAGGGCCTTAGGCACTGGAGGCAAGTGCCTTAACCACTGAGCCATCTCTCCAGCCCAGGTAATGTGTTTTTGCCTATTTTAAAAGCAATCCTAAGTGTGCATGGTAGGTCATGTCTGTGATTCTAGCATTGGAGAGGCACAGGCAGATCACTGCAAACTTTTCTAGCCTGGTCTACAGAATGAGTTCCAGGCCAGCCAGGACTACACAGCAAGACCGTATTTAAAAAACAAACAAACTTGTTTTTAAAGAGTTAATCAACATAGTAGGAGACATACCCTTACAAAATGAAATTTTCTTTTGCAATAAGCTAAGTCTAACATTGAAAAAGGAACATGTAATCTTATAATTCCTTCACCATTCACCTTCACCCAGAAGGGATAGAAATTTACTAATTAAAGAACACTGGGGGACTGGAAATATGGCTCAGAGGTTAAGGCACTTGCATGCAAAGCCTTAGTACCTGGGATCGATTCCCCAGTATTAAGCTAGATGCACAGGTAGCACGTGCATCTGGAGTTTGTTTACAATGACTAGAGGCCCTAGTGGCATGCCCATCTCTCTCTCTCTCTCTCTCTCTCTCTCTCTCTCTCTCTCTCTCTCTCTCTCTCTCTCTCTGACTTATAAACAAATAAGATATTATAAGAGAACACTGGGGAGATAAGAGGTCCCACTCTAGCTGTTTTTGCTGGATTATGTTACTCTGTTAAGAAGGAGGCATATGGCAGGGGAGATGGTTCAGTCAGTAGAGAAATTGCTGTACAAGCAAGAGGAGCCGAGTTCAGATCACCAGCACCCATGTAAATGCAGTGCTCTGAAGGCAGAGATAGGAGGGTCTCAGGATAAGAAGATTACCTAGATTAGCTGAACCAGAGCTCTGGCTTCAGTGAGAGACCCTGTCTCAATAAATAAGGTAGAGAGTGATTGAGGCAGACATCCCACATTGATCTCTGGCCTTCACATGCACTCACTCATACACATCCATGAGCACCTGCATACAGATGTGCACACACCCATGCAACCATGCATGTACACCACATTCACACACACACAACCATGCAGGCACACCACATTTACACACACAACCATGCATGCACACCACATTCATACATATGCACCCAACCATGCAGGCACACCACATTCACACATACCCACACCCATGCATGCATACCACATTCACACACACAATTGTGCATGCACACACACACAACCATGCAGGCATACCACATTCACACACACACACAAACAACCATGCATGCACACTACATTCACACACACACACACAACCATGCAGGCACACCACATTCACACACACGGTATAAAAGTGATGAGGTTGAAGGATGAGGAAGAGTCTTTAGGAAGTTGGGTGCTGCGTTAATTACTTTCCTCATTTCTATGAATAAACGCATGACAAGAAGCAACTCAGGGGAGGAAGAACGCTTTGGGCTCACGATGTGAGACAGTCCAGCCATCATGGCAGGGAAATCGTGGCCGAGTGCGTGGCTCGTGGCTGTGATGTGGGAGTGTGAGGCAGCTGCTGACATTGCTTTGGTGGTCAGGAACAGGCGCCAGGCTATTACCCTCTCCCCTCATCCTTACGTTCTCGAGTTTTCTAGCTAGACCCCATGACCAAAAGGTTCCACAACCTTCCAAACCAGCGCTACCAGTTGGGAACCAAGTATTCCAACACGTGAACCTCCTAACAGGGCTGAAGATTCCTTGCACTCTGAATTCCAGGCATTGCCCTCAAGTCCAGGCTGTTGAGTGGCTTTCCTTAGTAGCCTCTTCGGGAGTCTTCACTTGGGCCATGTGTTTTAACATAGTCCCAAGTATGCCAACAGCAGCTAAAGGGGAGCTCTCAAGTACAAGTGTTTGGGGCTGGGGAGATGGTTCGGCTGTTAGGGGTGCTTGCTTGCAAAGCCTGAAGGCTCGGATTCAATTCCTCATTACCCGGATGT
>PVHP010032861.1:0-20005 GCA_004024765.1 Zapus hudsonius | reverse complement strand
AGTACAGCTTCATGGATCATTCTGGTCAGAGTTGAAAGACCTGAATGTATTGAGAACTATGGACTGTGAGGTTTGGCTTACGAGGGGGAGAAAGAACTTGGTCAGGACTGTGCCAGAAGCAGTTTGCATGAGAGGCTTACTGTGTTCTGCCTGCCTATGTCCTGGGAACCTGTGCAGGGTTGTGTTACATAAAGATGGATTGGTGTGAGCAGATGGAGATGGCACAGAAAGAAAGATCTTTGGGTCGAAACTGCTGCCCGTTCACCTGCAATTGTTTGAGAGATTACAACCACTGAGATTGGGCCAGCTGGTCTGCACTGGAACAACAGGAAGAATGCGGACTCTTTGAAGTAAGGGGCCTGAATGCTTTGATCCCCCCCTGGATTAACAAGTTGGTAGCCCACCTGGTTCTGTGGAATGGAGATTGGTTAGAAAGAGAGGGTCATTGGATTTGCAACACAGTTTTGTTTTTGAAAAATGGCCATCGGTGTGTGAAGCAGGTGTGCAAGGTTGCGTGCATGGAGCCCGATGGAGCCATGAGGATGAACTGTGGGTTGCAATGGAGACCCAGTGAATTCCAGGACTATGGATGGGTGCCAAGGCGAGCTGCCAGTACCGGATGACGTTTTCCCGGACTGTGAGTAGCCGAGCTGGAAGGGCAGAATTGAATCTCCAAGAGACTTGTGTTATTGGTTAGAATCATTGAGCTTGGAGTTGATGGTGCCCTATTTGTTTTAAATCTTGTATTGTATTGGTCAATCTGTTTTTGCTGTGCCTCATGTTTTGCATTGTGAATGTTTTGTGCCATTACGGGTTTATTTTTGGTATTATGACTCAGTTGAAAGCTGTGGGGACTTAAGAGTTGAACTGAATGCATTGTATTTACATCATGTATGATTATTAGTTTGTGGGGGCCAGGGGCGGACTGTCATGGTTTGATCCAGGTGTCCCCCACAATTGAATGTGTTCTGATAGATCAATCCTCAGCTGATGGCAGTTTGGGTTTTACAACCTTGATGAAGCTGTGTTGTTGGGGGTGGGCTCATGGGGTTATAAACCAGCTTCCCCTTGCCAGAGTTTGGCACACCTTCCTGCCGCTGTTTGCAGTGCTGTGGCAGAGGTGATGTCCAGCCCTCTGCTCATGCCATCGTTTTCCCTGCCAGGATGGAGTCTCCCCTTGAGTCCGTAAGCCAAATAAACCCATTCCTCTACAAGCCGCTTTTGCTTGGGTTCTTTCTGCGCAGCAACTAGAAAGCTGACTGCAACACTTGTGTTAGGATTAGTTGTGTAGTACTAACTCACTATGCAGCTAGGAATGCCCTTCACTCCTGATCCTACTGGGATTACACATGTGCCACCGTGCCTGGCTGTGTTCACTGAACTTGCAGTAGAGAAAACACTTCCAAGCCGGGCGTGGTGGCGCACGCAGAGGTAGGAGGACTGCCGTGAGTTTGAGGCCACCCTGAGACTACATAGTGAATTCCAGGTCAGCCTGGACTAGAGTGAGGCCAAACAAACAAACAAAAAAAAAAGAAAACACTTCTCAACAAGAGCTGGTGACTCAACCAGCAATACTTCAAGCACCAAAGCAAATCACTTCTTAGGCAACAGAGAAAAGGCATGTCTAACTGACAGACAGGCCATGGTCCAGTTGTTTTAGGCTATAAGCAAATTCAGGTGTTACACTGATTTGGCCCACTCACAAATGTTCGAAAATGTTTATCAGCTGATGTGGTGGTTTGATTCAGCTGTGCCCATAAACTGGTGTTTTGAATTCTAGATACCCACCCAGCTGGTGGCAATTTGGAAATTGGAGCTTCCTGGAGGCAGTGTGTTGTTGGGGGCAGGCTTATGGGTGTTGTAGCCAGCTTCTCCTTGCCAGTGTCTGGCACACTCTCCTGCTGCTGTTGTCCACCTGATGTTGGCCAGGAGGTGATGTCCAGCCTCTGCTCATGCCAGTTTTCCCTGCCATTCTAGAGTTTCCCCTTGAGTCTGCAAGCCAAAATTAACTCTTTCCTCCTACAAGTTGCTTCTGGTTGGGTGTTTGTCACAGCAAGAAGTTGACTGCAACAGCTACCAAGCAACTGAGTGTGGCATGACTGAAGATGGCAAGGTGAGAAAAGTCATGTAAGCTGGGTTTTAAGTCTCAGGTTTCCTAAAAGGCTATGAGGTCTTGGATCAGACTTCTCTGATTCAGTGAACAGGGGGACATCAGGGCCTACCTTCAACATCAGAGCTGCGATAATAAAAGGAGACCGGCCATGTGTTAAGAGTTGAACCTCTGCAGTCACATAAGTCATTAAATGAAACGTTTGTGCTTGGCATATAGTAAACACCTGACAATGGTAGCTACTCATATCTGTTAAATTCACACAGAATGGAATTCTAAATACAAGGTCGAAAGCTGTGGGGAAAAAAGCCCAAAGCCCTCACACTTCAAGTTAAGGCAGGAGTGACATAAAGACAACATGCAGTTTAAAAAACAAAAGATAACTTCAAATGAGAAGACTAAAACCTTTAACCTATAATATGCTCAACTGAATGTTTTCTTAAAAGGATATAGCTGTAATCAATCCACCATGAGATGAGACCATGTGAGCATGTGAGCAGAATTGGTGCTTTAAATCATAAGACTACAGGTTTGGCAGTGGGAGAATAGTATAATGTTTCCTCTTTAAAGCATATTCAAACTTTCCAGGGAAAAAGTACAATCTTTTCCACAATAAAATATGGCTTTTGGCATCTGCCACACAGTCTATCAATATCAGTCAGTATTACTTACACGCCATTTTTCCTTGTATCTCATCCACAGAACAAATGCACACATTTAGTAAGTCTGTGGAGAGTGCTTCACTCCTCCTCCCACTAGAACTTGGCCACAGGGCCCCTACTGTACACTTTTTAATCTGCAAATAAAAACTTGGGCTTTGGACTTTTAAGACAGTTCACTCAATAACATAAAACAAACCAGTTCTCGCACATAAAAATTTTGAGATTGTATTTGTTGAATCACAATATAACCATGATGAAAGATTTTTTAACAAAACGAGACTTTTCAAAGCATTCCCAGAAACCCCTTCCTGCTGTATAGGAGCTTTACCTTTCTTCCTTCTCTTAAATCCTTAATCTAATAAAATCTCTCTAATCTTAAAAACCCTAAACAAAACATCTGATTTCATTTTTAGAAACTTGTCAAACATATTCTATAAGGTGAAGGACTTCTATGACTTAGAATAGAAAGGAACTTCTTAAATCTCAAAAATTCAAGCTGCAAGGTACGTGTGCCTGTACTATGAACTGAATACAGGGCCTTACACATGATAAACACGCACTACTACTGAGCTACATTGTTAGCACCCTTTAATTTGTGCATGTGTGCACATGTGTGGGGATGTGCATGCAAGTACACATGCAAGTGGTAATAAGAGGACAACTGGATATCTTTCTTCAGGAATGTCATCCACCTTTTTTCCTTTTCTTTTAATGAATGAGTCAGACTAAGTTCCCCTATCCAAAAACAATGCAATTCAAGACCCCTCCTTGGAGACCCGAAGCCATGGGCAGCACTAAACCCTGCACACACTGACAGTTTCACCCTTGTACATCAAGGAAGCACCTGAGAGCTGCTCTTGGCATATCTAGGTTGCCAGCATCACCACTCCCATTAAATGAGAGCCAAACATGGTCCAGTGATACCACAGTTACCTGACAGCTGAGAGTAAGTGGGTACTGGGGAATTAAACCTGAGTCAATAGGCTTTGCAAGTAAGTGCCTTTCACCACTGAGCTCTCTCTCTCTCTCCCCCTCTCCCCCTCCCCCCTCCCCCCCTCTCTCTCTGGTGCTGAGGATAGAGCTCAAGGCCTTGTGCAGGCTCAGCAAGCACGTGAAGGGGTCCCCAGCTGTTAAGGTTTAAAAGCCCTACCAAATGAGGGTTACAGAGCATATAGCTCACCTTGCTGAAATAAGGCAGTGACCAGAGTTGTTGAAATCAGGACCATTGCTATGCCACCTGAGGACCCCGTTACACTTCTGTATCCACACACCCTCTCCTAGAGCTACCAGTGACAAACTGACTAGAAGCTGGAGAAAGGGGATGCACAGAAAATGCTCTGATAGTTTTAAAAAGCAGCACCCCTCTCATTCTGGAACTGGTTAGGAGAACTTTGGGCCATCATTGTTTATATCCAGGGAGGGAGTAAGTACTTTCCAGGACCTTTTGTGTTTTGAGCCAGCAGTGCCTCACCCTGCAACCCAGATCATCCTCAACTTCCCAATCTTTCTGCCTCAGCCTCCAGAGAAGCCATGGTCCTCCGCACAATGGCCTCTCTTCTACCTCATGCTGGGTATGTGGAAGACCATCAAATGACCCAGGCCAGCCAACAATTAGGGGATGGGTGGTCCCACAGCTGGACGTCAGGGGGCTGGCAAGCACCCAGTGCCACGGAGGAACATGGAGTGTCAGGCTACTAATCATTCAGATGTTCACAGGTCAGAACACTGAGCGTAGACATAGCCTCTCTCCTCTCGGCCACCTACTAACACACGTGATATGGCAGCCACACTTGCAACGCCTCTAGGGGCAGTTTTTTGTTGTTGTTGTTTTGTTTTGTTTCTTTGAGGTAGGGTCTCATGGGAGCCTAGGCTGACCTGGAATTCACTATGTTCATAGATCTGTGCTGCTCCCAGCTCTGGTAGGAGAAATTTCTTTTTGCAGGTGGTGGTGACTACTGGGGAGAGTCAAAACTCATCAAAATGCTAAGAAAAAAGTAATATGGAGTGCCCAGCACTAAACGAAACACCTCTATCACCCAAGTTAGAAAGAACACTGCAGAAAAAGGGGGCAATAATAAAGTTTAAAGGGGGATGGGAGGGGCACTGAACAGCCAGACAGATACACAAAGAAATGCTTAAACACCTTAGCTACCAAAGATACCAATTTATGACTTACTCCCCAAACACAAGCAGTACTTGGAATAGAAGAAAATGCCAAGAGCCACCCTAGAGGGCAGCCTAGCAGGACTCAGCTAAATCAAGCATGCAGAAACCCTAGCAATTTCACTCCCGGATTTTTTTCTAATGAAGTCTTACTAAAATCCCTCCAAGAATGCAGAGATAATGGCAGGAGTGGAAAGGTGAAAGCACATTGAGGAATGTCTAAGTAAATAAAATGTAGTGGCCACTCATAGGAATACATGCCAATACCCAGATATACCACAGCAATATAGTATAGCTGATATTTAAAGATGGAATACTGAAAGAAAATGTTAGAAATACTTAACTTCCATAATATTCATGTAAATTTCAGTCTTGTAAAACA
Organism: Zapus hudsonius; assembly: GCA_004024765.1. NCBI lineage: Eukaryota > Metazoa > Chordata > Mammalia > Rodentia > Dipodidae > Zapus > Zapus hudsonius. The sequence continues at coordinate 14,688 of PVHP010032861.1, read as the reverse complement.
GTTCACAACTTGCCATAAACAATCCAACCACAACATACAAAGTCTGTGCTCATGTTTCTTGAGACTTTCACAAATATATGTATATGAAAGTCTATAGAGGCAAGAGAACTGTAAAAAAGAAACACAGATAAAATGGCAAACATAATAAAATGACAACTGAATACAAAACTCTGCAACCAAAGTCCTAAAATCTCCATTGCTAGCTGGGCATGGTAAGGCACATCAGTAATCCTGAAACTCAGGAAGTGGATACAAAAGGATCCTGGGTTCAAGGCAATGTTCAGCTACAGAGTGAGTTCAAGGTCAACCTGGGTTATAAGAGACCTTGTCTCTAAGGGGGGGGGGGGGATTGCTTCAACATTATCCATATGCTTGCATCCTATTTAGAGAACCTAAAATGTCTTCCTCCAGAAACCTTGATATAAATGCCATTCCTTTAATCCCAGCAGTTGGAAGGCTGAGGTAGGAGGATCAATGTGAGTTCAAGGCCAGCCTCAGCTATAGAGTTCCTGGTCAGCCTGAGCTAGAGTAAGACCTTGCTTCAAAAAGCAAAACAAAACAAAACAGAACAAAAAAATAGCTACAACTCCATACAATAAAGGAAAATATTGAGGGCTGGAGAGATGGCTCAGCGGTTAAGGCACTTGCCTCCAGTGCTTAAGGCCCCGGGTTCAATTCCCCAATACCCACATATGCCAGACCCACAAGGTGGTGGCCCTGATGCGCTGGCGCTCTCTCTCTCTCTCTCTCTCTCTCTCTCTCTCTCTCTCTCTCTCTCTCTCTCTCTGTGTGTGTGTGTGTGTGTGTGTATCTGCTTGAAAATGAATAAATTTTTTTAAAAAAGGAAAATATTGAAAGAAATGAAAAGAAAAAGACTAAGCACACGTGACTAAGGGGTTTGAGGAAGTTGAAACCTGGCTGAAATCCCAACCCAAGAGAGGCAGGGCTATAGTGGTCTTACTGTCAACGAAGGAAAGCCTTGGAGGGGACTGGACTAGTTCCCAAAATTAAACAACTTTCCTGCATTTTTTGTAAAATGATTGATCACTACTGAATGATTTAAAATTTTGCAGAGGCATTTTGCTGCCGGCCGGCAGCCATACCTACATCCAAAAGAAGGAGAAGTGACTCTTCCTTTCTGAAGTGGATAATACTATTCCCTATGCCATCCCCGCACACTGAGTCAGGGAGGTGGAGCCTGATGATCTATTTTAAGATAGTATAACCACACCAAAATGCACAGCAATAAGTAGAAGGAGACACTTAAAATGTTCACGCTGTTTAGTTGTCTGAGTTGCCTTACCTGTTTCCCAGCACCTGAACATTGTCTGGCAACAGATGTCCAGTAAATATTTTCTGAAGACTGTTACATCATACAAAATTTTCACTGAGCCCTGCTGAAGCCCTAAGTTACAAGCCAAATAGCAACGTGATACTCCTGTCAGAGTGATATATCTTGCTGTATAACAACTGTGACATGTCCTTAATCATAGTCCCACTAGTTTCAAGAACAGCTCTACAAGTCCCATTTGTCAAGATTCTAGAATCCATAGTGCCACCAGCTAACCTCTGCTAACTTTCTTCTGGGTTATCAGTGTAGTATGCACCCTCCTTGTGAGGCTGAACATCCTCTTTGTTCTACCTGTTATTTTCTTGCTTCTACATCTCTTACCAGGCACCTCATCCGTTTTAAGGGTGCATTTCTCTCACATTGTTTTTGTTTTAAATTATTGTTGAGAAAGGGTCTCGGGCATCCCAGGATGGGCTCAAACATACTACGTAGCTAAGGACGATCATGAACTTCTAATTCTCCTGCCTTCACTCCCCAAGTGCTGAGATGACAGGTACGTGCGGAGACACTTGGCTTTCCCACCAAAAAAAATTTTAATATTTACTTATGAGAAAGTGTATAGGCACCAGCTTCTTGCAGCTGCAAACAAACTCCAGATGCATGTACCACTCACTTTGTGCATCTGGCTTTACACAGTTCTGCAGAATCGAGCCAGGGCATCTAGACATCTGGAGTTCGTGGTGATAAAGCTGAAATCACCCTCTCTAGTGCTCAACTAGCCTTTTTCTCATCGCTGAAACCAGGATCACCGCAGATCACTTGAGATTCCTACTCCTTACCCCACGACCCTGCAGCGTGGAACCACGTCGTGTAACCATGACACAAACTGCAGACACTAATAAATGCGCGTCCTTTAACGGATGGCCTGGGTGGCCTCGCCTCCGGGCACGTGGACGTTCTAGGCTTCCCGTAAATATTTACCGACTAAGAACCTGAACGATACCGTGCGGAGTGTCAGCAGGGAGCGGCGTGCCCGGGGGCTGGACGCGGGGTTTCCGGAGCCGGGGGGAAACGAGGCCACGGCGGAAGACCGCGCCGCCCGCGGGGGCGGGGACGACAGCAGCCGGAACCCGGGCCCGAGGTCAGGAGCAGGGACGACCGGGGACAGGCACCCAGGGGGCTAAGAGGCCATGAGGGAGTGTGGCCCACGACCGACCCGCACGGACGGCGTCGCGGCGTTACCGGGTGGCGACAGCGCCGGCGACATGTCTCCTCGGTCTGGGGGACTCGGTGGAGAAGGCGAGCTCTCCGCAGGTGACGGCCGCTGGCGACAGCAGCCTGCGAGGACGAGCGGGAGCCGCCCCGCGAGGCCTCCGGGGCCCGCCCGGCACGTGCCGCCTCTCAGCAGCCTCCACACGCGCGCGCCCGCGGCCCCTTGAGCGGGAGCGACCCGAGGAGGACGACGTGGCGGCCCGGGAGACACGCGAGGCCGGCGTGCACCTCCGCGCCCACAGCTCCCGGCTCAATCTAGCCTCCCGCGGGAGGACCCGCCTCCTCCGGCCTCTGATTGGGCTTCGCGATCTCTTTGCCCCTGTGTATTGGTTCTCTGTGTCACCCAATCGTCTGTAGGTTCGCCCTGGGTCCCTCTGGGAAATGTAGTCCTGGGTACCAGATTCCCGGTGGCGGCCTGAGCATCTATTCCTTGGGTTCCATGAAGGGTGGAGACAATGACTTTTTAGCCCACATCAGCTGTGAGATATCAGGAGACAGGAATTTAGTTAGAAAAACAACTCTATCTCCTTTTTGCTGCTTGAACATAATTTACCTCTTAAGTCTCCACGGACCATGAGCAGGAAATGCTACGGTAGAACTGATTACTATTTTATAGGACTGCAGTAGAGAATAAGATCCTGCAAATGTATGATGCAAACTCTGAGGCCTAGGAAGATGGCTTAGCAGTTAAAGGCGCATACTTGCAAAGCCTGATGACCTGAGGTTCGGTTCACTAGTATCCACATGAAGCCAGATTCACAAAGTGCCACGTGAATCTGGAACTCCTTCAGAGTGGCTGGAGGCTCTGGCGTAGCCATATTCTTCTCATTTTCTCTCTGTCTCTCTCAAATAAATAAATAAATATAAATTTAAAAAAGAAAACAGATAATAAAGATATTAATAGTCACATATTGACAGTAAACATTGGGATAAACACTGTGTCAGTTTAAAGAAAGAACATGTCATTAGATAGTTAACACAGAAAAAAACGTTGGAATGTACCACATAGAGACCTGTGGTACTCGTAAGGCAAACAAAGCAACTAGGTCTTGAAGGGAGGGTTTGTCCACACTATCCAGGGGGAAATTCCCTTGAGTAAAACACCACTTCTTTTGTTCTAAGACAGGCTCTCCCTGGGTAGTGCAATCTGGCTGGCTTCCAACTTGTGATCCCACTGCCTCAGCTTCCACTAAGATATACAAAATGGCACTTTCAAGAATTGGAAAATAAGGGCTGGAGAGATGGCTCAGCAGTTAAAAGTGCTTGCTTGCAGAGCGTGACAGCTTGTGTTCAATTCCCCAGTACTTATGTAAGCCAAATGTACAAAGTGGTACATGCATCTGGAACTTGCTTGCCTCTCTCTCTCTCTCTCTCTCTCTCTCTCTCTCTCTCTCTCTCTCTCTCTCTCTCTGTGTGTGTGTGTGTGAAAATAAAAATATATTTTTTAAAAAAGATTTCGAGAGGCCAGCCTGAGACTACAGAGTGAACTCTAGGTCAGCCTGGGCTAGAGCAAGACCCTACCTTGAAAAACTAAAAATAAAAAAAAAGATTTTGAAAACAAGAATAGCTCTATAAGTCTGATAATGGTAGAAGAGAAGAAAAGAAAAGCAGTCTAGATGGGCTGGAGAAATGGCTCAGCGGTTAAGGCACTTGCCTCCAGTGCCTAAGGCCCTGGGTTCAATTCCCCAGGACCCACATAAGCCGGACCCACAAGGTGGCCCTGTGTTTCTCTCTCTCTCTCTCTCTCTCTCTCTCTCTCTCTCTCTCTCTCTCTCTCTCTCTTTCTGTGTCTCTCTGCTGCAAATGAATAAATAAAATATTAAAAAAAAGAAAAGCAGTCTAGAAAAATAAGTTGTACAAAGCCTGGAGATATTGATATATCTTTCCAACACTCAGGAAGCTAAGGTAGGATGATTATGAGTCCCAAGGAGGCCAAGCTAAACTACATTCATTTTTGGTTTTTGAGGCCCTGTAGCCCAGACAATCATGAACTCACTGTGTAGCCTAGCCTGGCCTCAAACTCCAGGTAATTCTTCCTCAGCCTCCTGAGTGCTGGGATTACAGGAGTCGGCTACCACACTCAATTCAATTTCTAAAACGTTAAAATTTATAATAAAATTTGTAGCAGCCTTACTAAAGGTATCAAAATGATAGGAGTCATATTTGGAAGAGGTAAATAAAGTAGGTGAGGAAGAATGGAAGATGGCCTGAAAAGAGCAGAAGATCTGACTAAGATTCTAAACCCTAATTTTTAAATTATCACCTTGTTGTAAACTACACGCCATGGGGATGAATCTCCAAACCAGGCACAATTTGGGGAGGAAAGTATTTATTGAAATAACAGGTCCAGGGGAAGTTCCAAAAATGAAGGAAAAGGCTGGCCCCCTTTCATAAATCCAAGCAGAGAGACAGAGACAGAGCCAGCACCAGCAGCCAGGGGAGGAAGGAAGAGAGGTTCCCTTCTCCTCAAGCTTCCTTATATCTAGTCCCCTTCTAGAAGGCCCACCCACTCTGGGGGAAGGGCTCACTCTGGAGAAGGGACATCCTCCCTTCTCCAAAATCCCAAAAGGATTTTGTCAATCCTTTCTGCAGGCAAGATCAGAGACCCACCCAAGATTACTCTGGATTATTACACTGGTCAAATTGACAAAAACTTAACCATCACAAGTCCACCCCTTGTCAACTTGACATCAAATTATATCTACTTACATCTTAATTTTAAAATGAAGACAGTAATATCACAATTCTGCCTAACATGATATAACTATCCCACGTTCAATCGGAAATGCATAATCTTCCCCAACATAAGGCAGGTCCCTTGAGGAATGCTTAGTCTAATATCTACTGTTCAGGTCTCATAGCACAGCCCGTGACTGACAGTCTCCAGATTTTCCAATTTGCCCATCCAGCTTAGCTGAATAGCTGGGGAAACTTCCATCCCAAGCCAACAGCACTCCCTGGTAGCCCTCACACAGTCCTGGTATGTCCAAAACATCTTGGGGTCTCCATCACAAGCCATGGTCCACCTTCCACTGGCTTCACTTGCCAATCAGGGACTTCATGCCTTGTTCCAAATACCACATCCCAGCAGTGGCTCCTGGAACCGTGTGCACTTCATGACCCTCTCCATGTATGCATTCCTCATGCTTCCAAAAGCAATATCAGGTATGCAGGACATAGCCATTTTGTTAATTCAAGGACAAAATAGATGTGATTTTGAAGAGCAGATTCCTTTCTTTCAGTTATTTCCTTTCCAAAGAGTTTGCACAGTCCATCTTTCTCTCCTTGCTGGGTGGAAACACCTCAGGCATCTCCCCATTGTTTCAATGTAAAGCAATTGGGCCATAATCAAAAGCCAGTCATTGTGCCAATAAGTTAAAATTGCTTTGAGGTTTTTCCAACTTTAATTCTTAAATTCTTAGTTCCATATCCATATCCAAGTACAACAGTCCATTACTTAAATTCAACCTTTGTCAACTCTCTGGGCATAGGCAGTAGGATGCATCCACCCCTTGCCCCAGGCACACAGTTCTATTAAAGTTTTCTGCAGTCTCTCCTTTCCCTTAGAAAGTTCACAAGCCAAGCCTCCAAATGCATTTCTCTCTGCACTGAACATTTTCAAATTTTCACCAGAATAGCCCATAAAACATGGCTTACCCATTGGGGAGGGGGGCATTGGGAAATTGGGGATAACAACTCATTGTTTGCCCACTGAATAATGTAACTCATTATGGACAATAAATATATATTTAAGAAAAAATGGTTTACCACTCTGGAAGGCATCTTCAGTTGCAAGTACCAAGCCCATGTCCATTCCTCTAGCAAGTTCCAGAAGACCAAAATCCACATGGTCAGATTCATCTCAGCTATATCACCCCAGTTCTGGTACCAAATCTGATGTAGTCCACCACATGCTGCTGGGATGAATCTCCAAACCAGGCATGATTTGGGGAGGAAAGTATTTATTGAAATAACAGGTCCAGGGGAAGTTCCAAAAATGAAGGAAAAGGCTGGCCCCCTTTCATAAATCCAAGCAGAGAGACAGAGCCAGCACCAGCAGCTGGGGGAGGAATGAAGAGAGGTTCCCTTCCCCTCAAGCTTCTTTATATCTAGTCCCCTTCTGGAAGGCCCACCCACTCAGGGTAAAGGGCTCACTCTGGAGAAAGGACCTCCTCCCTTCTCCAAAATCCCAAAAAGGATTTTTACCAATCCTTTCTGCAGTCAAAATCAGAGACCCACCCAAGATTACTGTGGATTATTACACAGGTCAAGTTGACAATAAACTTAACCATCACACACCTATAACTCAAAGTTTATTAGTGTGCTCTCTTTAACAGATGATCTTATGGGCAACTAGTGCTTATACAGTAAGAATTTTGAACTTCTGAAAATTCTGTCTTCTCCAGCCTGATTCCACCCTTGAAAGTGTATCTTTTTCTAGTAAACTACTCCTGTTTCTGCTACTGTCTATGTGTCTCTGTATAATTCCCTGCTCTGGGACACAAGAACATGGAACCACTCCAGAGGTACCCACTGACCCCTGATATTTACAGGTATCTCCCACAGTAGAAGAGACAAGGAAACATTCTTCCATGGAAGTTTTGGAGGGAGCACAGTCCTCCCTACACCTTGATGAGCAGAATTGTGAAGTAATAAATTGTAAACCACTTAGATAGTGGCAATTTGTTAGACAGTCTTAGAAAACTAATAGGAATACATCTGTAGCAGGGATCAAGCCTGGGGTATCAATGTCAGCAGATAAGTACCCACTATCTTATTTTGGTGGTGACCTGCTAGCTTGCCCACCTGTCACTGCCCACCGCCTGCGGGGGCAATGATAAAAACACACACACACATAAACACACATACACCACTTATGGGTGGAAGAATGCGCATTCTCTCTTTATTGCTCTCTCTCAGATCTCATTGCTCATACCCCATACCTGTTACCTCATTCCTCATTGCTTATATCTCATTGCTCATATATCTATTGCAGATATGCTACAGAATATACATATAGAGCTCCTTGCCAATCAGGGAGCTATTTATTGGTCTATGACAAGAACGTGTGAGCATGATGTGCAAATAGCCTAATCAGGACTACCTCCTGAAATTCATTAAGCCAAGCCCTTCTTGGCAGGCTGTCAGGTACCATCCAAGACTAAGCTAGGGTGTACCTCCAAAGGCCCCTGAAAGCTTTCGCCCCTGACATTTACCTCCATGTTCATTAAGCTTATCCAAAACAACCACACTTGGAGGTGAGGCTTGCTTATTCTGGGCCTCCTTTCCAGTGCATTTGGCTTCATGCAAACAAGCACTGATGTGTGAGCCTAAATAGCCAGCTCTTTCTTTTGACATTATTCTGGGGGCTTGGTTATTTCTGTCAATCCATTAGATTGCTCTTTGTGTCCTATTGATCAGGGACCTAAGAATGTTAATTGAGGGCCAGAATTTTTAAAAAGTAGAACTATTCCTGGGGTCAGTCTGACTATTGGCTTTCTCGTAAAGATCATTTACTGCCACAAAAGTGACCCCTGCTTCTTCATCATCTAAAGATTGATACCCAGTCCAGATCACATAAATCAATGCCCATTATGGGCACTTGAATGGACTGTACTAAATGAGCTGAATTTTGAGTGAGGTACAAAGCAGTGACAAGAAATATAAAGGAAATCTGCAGTTATTTTATCATACCTATTGTGTGGGGTTGTAGTTCAGAAGTAGAGCTCTTGCCTGTGTGCAGAGCCCTTATTTTGAGTCTCAGCACACCTGCTCTCTACCTGTAGCAGGGACTAGGCACAGCGGGTGAACACCCAGGGCTTCACCACTGTACTTCCCCAGAATTCATGTCTCAGAATGCCAAAGAACTGGGCAATTTTGACAGAGGCCATTTTCTTACCACACAGGTTTATTCTAGATTGGAGTCAGTTCAGAGGATTTGAGGAAGAGATAGGGGAAGCAGCCCAACCACCACGTCCAGACACCAGTGTGGGGAGAACATGTGGGAGAGGTTTTAACAGAATCTATGCTGTTCAGCTAAACAATCAGGAAAAGAAAAGATCATAAGAAGGAAAGGTTCATGTGGAAGAGAAATCCAGCCCCTCACCACAGCCATTAGGCTGTGGCGTGGGGCTGGGGAGACCTTACCAGTTGCTAGAAAGTCAGAGGTCCTTCTAGGATGTCATGTGGAAGAAGAGACTGGGCTTTATTTCAATGACTTTTTAAAAACTTCCACCAGGTAAGTCAGAGAGATAGCTGCTTGGTCTGTATTTCACTAATCAGTTTTAGCATCTAGGTTTGAGCTCTGGTTAGAAACATCTCCCACTCAAGGGGGGGGGGGTCTATGGAGCTTGCCTGGAACTCTCACAAACCCACAAAAAGGACTGTTTATTGTAACTAACAGCCCTTTCTTCCTGCACTGAGGGAACTAATGCTTCTCTCTTGGATATCTGACATCTGGTGTATCAGTCGGTTTGTGACAGTGAGATGTCTGTAGGGACCACCCCTCCCCTTCCAGCCCCTCCTCTTTAATGGGAGGTGTTTAGTTAGAGCTACAACCTATGTGCTAAAACTGATTGGTCAGATATGAACCAATCAGCTGTCCCTCTAACTCACCTGGAGAGGACTTAAAACTAGCTTCCCTAGAGGAAGTAGGCCCTCTTCCCCCACATGGCAATGGAGTAGGACTGCTGACCCAGGCCTCAGTGAGGTAAGGGTCCAGACCTTTTCTCTCATGAACCTCTCTTTTCCATAAAGGGAGCTTTCTGTTATCTTTTCTTGGGCTGTTTATCTAACTAAATAGTATAAGCTCTGTGAACTCTCTGACACGTGTTTTCCCCATACTGGTGGCAGGAAAACTCCCACATCCAATTTCCCCATCCAACTCCCCTTTTCCTAATCTACTAAATTAGAATAAATGTATAATTAAAATTTAATTCTGTCCCTGTGTACAATTCTTTGGCATTAGAGGACAAGAACTCAGAGTAGGAGGAGGGGGAAGGGAGGATTCCAAAACACTCTCTCTCTCCCTGTGTTGCTTACAATTATTAATTATCAGCAACCCGTATCAAGTTGTCATGCCACCTGCTTCAGACTCCAAAAGCATTCTTAACTATCAAAAGCTCATTTTTATAGCTTGTGTGTGTTTTTTTGTTTGTTTGTTTTTTCGAGGTAGGGTCTCACTCTAGCCCAGGCTGACCTGGAATTCACTATGTAGTCTCAGGATGACCTTGAACTCATGGTGATCCTCCTACCTCTGCCTCTAGAGTGCTGGGATTAAAGAAATGCGCCACCACACCCAGCTCAAAAGCTCATTTTTAACCAAGGTAATCAAACCAGCACCTGAATGGTTTGTGCTAATTACATAACACTGGCTGTGAGTTGAGCATTTTAACATCTGAATGTGCAACCTCTTCATCTTCATCCTGGAGTTCATTTACTGGCTCCTAGTTTGGAGGGGCATAAATTGAGGCTTAAAGAAATTAGCAAGAAGAAATCACAAGGGTCCCTACAATCTGTAAATGGTGTAGCAGGGCTGGGGCAGCTAAATGCCCACTCCCAATGGTTAAGGAAACAAAAATATATTACCAGTGTGAACTATTAAAACATCCTGTAAGGCTGATGGATAGAGCGATTGTGGAGAGATGTAATATTGCAGATTCAGAACCAAATTATATTGGACTAGCTTTACTCTTCTTAATAGTCATTTACTGTCCACTTCTGTGTCAGACTGACTTTTGTGACTGTCGGATCAGTGAAATATTTTTGGAATGTACTAACAACTGTAAGGTTCAAAGATCCCAGAAGACAGACCACCAGAGACTTGAGTCAGAGCAAACGCATGGGTCACTTTATTCAAACAGGTTCGAACCTGGACCACAGCCACACAGCTAAGAAGCTAGCTGGGAACTGTGGTACTCAGCATTCTAGTCGAACTGTTTTTAAAGGCTAAAGCAAACATTTTCTTAGGATAAACACAAGTATATTTTTGGGTCTGGGGGTGAGGGTCAGAGGTTATCGCCTGCACAAGCATGTGTACAGAAGCAGATAGCAATGATTAGAGCTAAGGGGGGAAAAACATCTGCTTGGCCAGAAGTCCGGTGTTTGATCATTTTTATCTTTCTACATTCCTATGGTGTAAGCCTCATTATAGAAAGCAGAAGTACATTTCTGACTCCCAATTAACTCTTATCGCCAGCCCCAGCTGCATGTTTAGTATTTTCCCAGGGTCCTATAGCACAGCTTCTCAGGCTAAGGTTAGCACATTGAAATAAGTATTTGGTGCTTAGCCGTTTTATTTCACAAAAGTCTCTACTTTTCTATTTCAAATATACTTTAAGTTCCATAACCATATTTCATATTTCACACAACCACTAACTTCTGAAGGAGAAGCAGTAGTACGATAGCTTTTTATAAGCAGTTAGTCAGGGCCAGAAGCCCAAAGAGAGAACAAGGATGCCTTTCACATGGGATCCTGCCTCATCCAAGATGGTGCCAACGACACTCTCCAACAGGAAATTCCAAAGCTGCTTCTTCTGCTCAGCCTTTCTGGGTCAGCCCCTTGAATCAGGTATCACCTCACACACCTGAGACTGATAACAAGGCTCACTCTCATTGGAGGCTTGATCCATATAAAGGAGGTTGACCAGATGGGCTGACCCTCCCTTTTTCCTGTGTGCTCACCTGAGCACATGTCTTGTCTCTTCCCTTCTGTGGTAGTTTGAATGTGTGTCCCACATAGACACCCGGTGTTTTAGTAAAGCTTGTCTACAGCCACCTGGCTGGAGGAAGTGTCACTGGGGATGGGGGGTAGAGCCTGGAGTCCAGCCCTAAGGAGTCATTGGGAGTGGATCTGATAAAGCCCAAAGGCATGCAGAGAAGTCAGAGTTCTGCTGGGTTCCTGCTGCTTGCTGCAGTTTCGTGCTTGTTGCTTTTGGTGTTTGCTGGCTGGTGATGGTGTCTCTCTGCTTGGATGTATGGAAGCAGCTTCTTCTGCCATTCAGCACTTCCTCCTGGATCTGTAAGCTTGAAATCAACCCTTTTCTCCTCTTAAACTCCTCTTAAACAAACTGTGCCTGGTTTGGATGTTCATCCCAGCAACGTGGAGCTGTTGTCTACAACACCTACCCAGCCAGGGTTGGAGAGAGAGAGCATTTCTCTTGGTCTGGTTATTTTCCTGCTTGCCTGTCTGTCTTGCTTTGGGGTGTTTTCACACTTTGACTTATATGTGTGATTTTTCTTTGATCTCAGAGTCCTTCACTGTTTTGTAATCTTCAGGTCATTCATATTTGACTCCAGAATAAACTATTCCTTAATCCCTTTGAGGTGAAAGCTGTGTGCAAAATACTAAAAATATCAATATTCAAAAGACATAATTTGTGTAAGATTAAAATTTTTTCAGGGCTGGAGAGATGGCTCAGCGGTTAAGGCACTTGCCTCCAGTGCCTAAGGCCCCAGGTTCAATTCCCCAGGACCCACATAAGCCAGACCCACAAGGTGGTGGCCCTGGTGCGCTCTCTTTCTCTCTCTCTTTCTCTCTCTCTGCTTGAAAATGAATAAATAAAATATTTAAAAAAAATTTTTTTTCAAAGAATCCAAATAAGGCATAGAAGGTTTTACTTTTTTGTTTTGATTTGATCTTGTGAAGTTTTTATTTTTAGTTTTGGTTTGGTTTTGCCTAAGATCTTTTCATTTAGTAGGAAAGAATCCAGTAATCAGCTTAAAGTGTTGAAGTAAGAGTGAACTGTTAATATATCTTTTAGAAATTACATATGAAGAAAAAGTTATCTGATGACATTTTTTTTGAGACGGTTTCACCTTGTAGTCCAGGCTGGACTTGAACTGTTACAGAGATTCTCCCAGCTCAGCCTCCAGAGTGCTGGTATTATAGATGTGAACCACCTTGACAACATTTTTAAAATCCTTATCTTTGGATAATAATGATGATGGTGGTGGTGATAATAAACACACGGAAATTGGAAATATTTTTTAAAATCGAAGCAGAATTAGTTCAAAGCAAGTTCTCTTAACCAAAGAAATGCTTTGATCTTCCATAGTTAAAATGTTGAACAATCTAATTAAGATGAGACATAATTTAAAGTTGTGAAGTTTCTGACACACAGGTAGAATCCTAGCAGTACGAGCAGGTGAATCAGGAGTTCAAGGCCAGATGGGGCTACATAAATCCTATAGCTCAAAAGAAAAAACGGAAGCAACTTTGTAGTAAAGATAAGGGCAGGGAAGCCTCTGGGCATCTTTAGCTTCTACCTTAAAAATGGCATTCAGGGGCTGGAGAGATGGCTCAGTGGTTGAGGCACTTGCCTCCAGTGCCTAAGGCCATGGGTTCAATTCCCCAGGTCCCACATAAGCCACACCCACAAGGTGGTGGCCCTGGTGTTCTCTCTCTCTCTCTCTCTCTCTCTCTCTCTCTGTATCTCTTTGCTTGAAAATGAATAAATAAAATATTTTTTAAAAATGGCATTCAGGAATGTCTCTAGGCATGCTCAGTTTTCCTCATAGTTTAGTTGCTTTGTTTTTATCTAGGTAGGGTCTCACTCTAGCCCAAGCTGACTTGAAACTCTCTCTGTAGCCCAGACTGGCCTCAACTTGTGACAGTTCTCCTACCCCAGTCTCCCTAGTGCTGGAACTAACAATGTGTGTACCACCATGCCCGTCTTCCTCAAAGTTTTAGCATTTTTTAGCAACAGCTATAAGGAAGAAAGCAAGGTATTTTCTCAGCATCTCAGAGCGGAAAGCAAATCCTCTTTCTTGAGGACAACACCCAGGAAGGAAGAGGATATGACAACTCAGTAGTAGCTGGTGATATATTCCTGTTTGTTGCTCTGTTTAAAAATATGACTGTTTCTAAAGACCAAGCAGTCAGATCTAGTTTCAGAGGGTTCAGTCCATGGTTGCTTGGGCAAGGCGTATGACAGGAGTATATGGCTGTTGAGAGCTGTTCTCATCTCCTCCCACCCCCAAGGAGGGAAAGCCTTCTTTGTGGTATGTTGATTACTACTTGTTAGTCAAACTTGATTTCATCAAGGATAAAGTGTGGTGATTCACACCTTTAGTCCCAACACCTGAGAGGCTGAGGAGATGGGAGGATCTCTGTGAGTTTGACATCAGCCTAGCACTGTAGAGTGGATTCCAGTTCAGCTTGGGCTAAATGAGACCCTGCCTTGAAAAGAACAAAAATAATTAATTAGAATAAAATTTTACATTATTAAAAAAAAGAATGACTTGTTTCTCATGACCTCACAGCAGCTGTGTTACATGCACAAGATTGAACCCATCAACAGGTTGTCATTGTGACAAAGCCTCAAATTGGGAGACATAAGTGACTCCATCTTGTAAACTTAAGCTAAAATCACACCTAGCCCCAATACAGGTAAATGTAGCTTGGTACCTGCACCAGGACTGGTCTGTGAACAGGTCAACTTGTACCTTACTGTTACAGCAACCTGTGTTTTAGCTCCTATTGCTAATGCTTTCTTCTGCTTCTGTAACTTCTGCTGCAGAAGAGAACTGGTAGAGGATGTGGTTTTTCTGCATAAAAGATCCGTATAGGAGAACTTCACTGCTGCACTTGGCCTGCTATAAAAGACTTTCTATTGGAAATTTTCATGTCTGATGGTCTTTCTGGGGGAATTCCTTATAACATTGATAGAGGAGGGAGAAAAAATGTTTTATTTTTATTTAAGTTAGCATTTCACTTTATTAACTTAATTTCCTTATTTTATTTTAATGAATCCTCATATAGTCCTGGTTGGCCTCAAACTCCATATATAGCTGAAGATAACCTTGAACTGATATTTAATATTTTATTTATGTGCAGAGGGAGGGAGGGAAGAGGGAGGGAGGGAGAAAGAGAGAGAGAGAGAGAGAGAGAGAGAGAGAGAGAGAGAGAGAGAGAACTAGCCACCAGGGCCTCTTGCCACTGCAAACTCCAGATGTATGAACATTTTTGGGCTCTGGTTTTACCTGGGCCAGTAAACATCACACACACACACACACACACACACACACACACCTTTAACTGCTGAGCCATCGCCCCAGCCAACCTTGAACTCTTGATCTTTCTACCTGTACCTCCCAAGTATTGAGATTACTGATATGCACCACCA